>JAHWFO010111394.1:10081-222969 GCA_023313115.1 Rhysida immarginata | reverse complement strand
CCAGGCAACGCCGAGTGCCTCTGTCAGTTATTAATATAACTGAGAATCTTTATATATAAAAATTCAGGCTCAGAGTGCGTCTGTAAATGTTCTGAAAACTTTTGAACCACTTATCCGATTGAGCTCATATTCACAACATATATTCTTTAGGTCCAGAGTAAGGTTTACATGTCCCCAAAGTAGGGGGGAAGGGGTAAAAATCATATATCTTAGTTTATGTTTGTTTGTTTACTCAAGAGATGGCGCCAGAATTTGCTTTATCTTTTCCTTGAAATCGAAACTGGAATAACTGCGCAGAAGCAGGACAGCAAAAAAAACGTCCGTTTTCTTCCGGATGCCTAGTAGTTTTTGCACATTTCGAGGCAGGAAACGCAAGTTTTTTGCTGTCCGGCTTCTGCGCAGTTACTCCAGTTTCGGTTTCAACGGAAAGGTCTATATAAAAATTCAGGGTGCGTCTGTAAATGTTCTTAAAACTTTTGAACCACTTATCCTTTTGAGCTCATACATGCACCAGATGTTCGTTAGGTTCAGGGTAAGGTTTAAATGTGCCGAGTGTCAGGTTGGCCCAATGGGGAAAGGGTAGAATTTGGCTGTCTGACATGAGCCTAAGATATGCGCGGACCAACAATGTGTGTCATGTCCTACAATGCAGAGCAAAGCTTCTGCAACAATAGACCATAAAAATTACTTTGGCTATGGTCATGGATGAAGTAATACAGGATGGGAAAGTCCATTGTTTAAAGCGTGATTTTTTTCACTGGCGCTCTCTAGCCATTTGCTATTGCATTACTCTCTGTCTAGCAGACGACTTTACTTTTCCTTATTGGCCCCGATGGCTCAGTGGTTGCGTGATCTCCTCTGATCAACACCTCCCAGACAGAAGGCCTGATAACGGAAACGCCATACATTGTTACATCATCATTAGTCGACCAAATTTTGGGCTTATTATTGGTAGAAATATGATTAACAATGGTCGACTAATGATGATGTAACAGTGCATGACGTTTCCGTTATCAGCCCTTCTGTCTAGGTGGTGTTGCTCTGATTCCCGTAGATGTGGCTTCGGTCTCTGCCGAGGACGACGAGGATTTTTTTCAGGGGAAAAATCTCTATATATAAAAATGGATGTATGTATATACAGGGTGTTTCATAACTGGTGTCCCGTCTTTAGGTCCAAATAACGACTCAAGGGGAACAGATTGGGGAAAAATGAATATTGATTATTTGGTTTTAATGTCCCCTAATTCAGAATAAAAACATTTCGCGTCCCTGGGGGTGAAGGGGTAAAGTTTGAAAATTTTAATTTTGTAGGGGTAGGGGTTAGACCCCATGTGTTATTTAGAAAGTTGTAGAGCATCATGTAAATGTGGGTTTAGCAGAAAACCCGGTGAAAAAATCTCATGCCCTGCCCCCTTTATCGAGTGGGTAAAGTGAAAGGTATGGCTAGCCGATGTGGACAAAAACCATACTTATTAGAAAACAGTAGGGCCTACATTTGGAAAATTAATGAGAATGAAGGAGACCATTAGCTTTTCAGGGTAACGACTCATTCATTCTCATTCATTTTCAAATGTACTGTTGTGTAATAAGTAATAAAGTTCTAATAAGTTTCTAATGAGTTTTTCTGTTTTTGTCTACATTACCCCTTCACCTCCAGGGACGCGAAATGTTTTTATTCTGAATTAGGGGACATTAAAACCAAATAATCAATATTCATTTCCCCCAATCTGTTCCTCTTGAGTCGTTATTTGGACCTAAAGACAGGACACCAATTATGAAACACCCTGTATACAGCATCAAAATTGGCAAAACGTTAGAGGGGATCAATGTGAACATCTTTTGTTAATAACGTTTTATTATAAAATGACTGTGTAATCAGCTACAGTACAAAGATTCCACTGTTTCATCCAGCTTATTCGGAGTCCCATTAGCAAAAAGACAGTATTGCTTAATGTTTTGAATAACATTAATTCACCCACCACAGAATATTGGTTCATTCCTTTAAATCCATACAGTAGTATGCAATTAGACACATGGTTAGCACAGAAAGCAATTGTAAAGTTTAGTTGTCAATTGGAAACATTGCAAGCACAGCATGCAGACGTACTCAAATGAAGAATTGGCTGACATGCATTTCGTGTATGGAGCAGTAAATGGGAATGGGAGAGCTGCAGTTAGGCTGTACCAGGAAAGATACCCCACCAGACGTGTGCCTCACTATCAGACATTCGCGAATCTGCATCGGCGACTTCGTGAAGCAGGATCTTTCTCCAGGAACATGGGCAACGCAGGACGACCACGTAACAGGAACGTAGCGTTACAGGACGAGATTCTGCAACAATTTGCTGATAACCCAACAACAAGTGTATGTGCAGTAGCGCACAACCTGGGTGCGAACCACACTTATGTTTGGAGAGTTGTGCACGAGAATTTGCTGTATCCATTCCACCGGCAAAAGGTCCAATCACTGAAGATAACTGACTACCCTCTTCGTGAAGCATTTGCAACGTGGTGTTTAGCACAAAATAACATGGACCCTACATTCACATCACGTGTATTATTCACAGATGGAGCACACCTGTGGGCCCATAAAAATCCACACGCACGTTTTCTCCGTGCATATCAACAGCTCTACAGTGTTAACGTTTGGTGTGGAATTGTGCATGAACAATTGATTGGCCCATACATGATGCCCACTTCCTTAACTGGGCATACGTACAACATGTTTCTTCAGCATGTGTTACCAGAATTCTTGGAAGACATACCACTGAGAGTTCGCCGTGAGTGAGAGACATGAGTTCGGCACCACCCCGAATTTGAAAAATCAAAATTTTTTCGAATTTGACCCCGAGCAACGAAAAAAGCTTTCAATTTAAATAGAAAATACTCATGTTCAAAATTCAAAAAGATTTCTTTGAAAAAGTTCCCAATGGATGGCGTCTCCAAATACGGCCCTTTAGCAAAATATAAAACAAGAATTCTTTCTAAAAAATTCTAATCTTTCTTCATGTGTTCTTTTTCTGGATATTAACTCACAGAACTTGCAACATTTCATCGAAAAAGAGCCCGAGCAACGCCGGGTAAAACAGCTAGTATTAATATAAAAACATTAACAAGAAAAATCGCAAGCTTATGAAAATGCAACATATGTAACTGTAGATTAAAGTAAGAGAGTTATAATGTAAGTTTAGCTTAAAATCTATTAAATTTAAAATTTTAGTATATACCGTGTGTTCCAAAAGTTCCCGAACGCAGGAGATGACTTTCCCTGCAAAACGTAGACTCTCCCTGCAAAACGTACTGTTGTGCAGGTATGCTGAAGGGCTGGTAGGCAGGAGCCACTGTGTCTCAACCTCTTTTTTTTCAATTAATGGATCCCCCCAGTCGTTACGAACCCCGCTATTTATTTTACATAAATGCAAATACGACATCTGGTTCCAACAGGAATGGGGCTCCTCCCCATGACGCCGTCTCTGTACGCCAGTATCTGGACGAAAGAGGAGCATTGAGTGGCCGCCTCGATCCCGGGATCTTTCCCCACTTGACTTTTTCTCATGGGGCTATGTTAAGCATAGGGTCTTCGAGACACGCCCTGCAAGCATTAACGAACTGAAGGAAATAATTTGGGAAGTGATGGCAAATATTCATCAGCCAATCCTAATCAATGCCTGCAGTGCGTTTTGGCACCGACTATCGTATTGCCAAGAGATGAACGGTGAACACTTTGAGCAAATGATGTAACCTACATGTACCGTTTCCTTTGGGAATGTAAAAAAAGATAAACACATTTGAGAAACTTTGCCACTAAGTAAAGCTGATTTTATGTAATTTATTTCAGCACATGGTTTAATTTAGTGGTTGGCCGAACATTACTCCTGCAGTCATAGGTCAGGCTTTCCCTACAGGCAGTTCGGGAACTTTTGAAACACACGATATAGTAAGTGCTGTTTATTGATAATTTAAGTTAAGTTGACGTTTAATACAAATTCTGTTGGCTGTTAATGTGCAGTTTTATGATGATATTTTAATAAATTTTTTTAATGAATAAAGGTTTGATTTAATAAAATGACTTATTTGCATTTTTAAAATTATGAGTACTTTTTATTGCAGTTATTACTATTTTTATGCTTTTTTAAAGTTAAATGCAATACATTTCAATGCATTTAGCTGATCTGTGTCCGTCCTTTCGCTAGGATTGCCACCGTCGCCTCGGTTTTCATAGACTTGGTGTAAAGTGAAATCATTGTGTATTTTGGTCAGGTGACTGCAGTGTCGGGACCCGACTTTTTGGTCGATAACGGCGAATTTAGCAATGACGTCTGCGCTTCAGTGATTGGAATTTTTAGTTTTTGTAATTTACATTTTCGGTATAACGAAGTTTGAATTTTTCTCCAAGAGCAATAACGTTTTTATCGAAAAATACTCTAACCTGTCTTTTCAACACTCTCTCATATTTATTGCATTTGTCTTGAAGAAATATTTATCAGAAAACTCCATTGCATACCATTATCTCTTAATTTCATGTAGATGTTTTTAACGGCAATTAGATTATTTTTATGTTGGATTAAACTGTAGGGTATTCATTTTATTTTTATTTGATAACAAGCGTTCCTCTCTGTCTCTCTCCAGCTTTCAAGAAAGCGGTTCAGAAAAGAGATTGGATGGGCGGTGTTGGAAAAAAAATGTAATTGGTTGTAGAATGAGAGATGGGAGAAGAGGTGAAGGGGGAGGCAATGTGCAAGGGGAGTGAATCTTCATTTTGTTCGAATTGGATGGCAATTGCGGTCATTCGGATGCTCCTATCGACTGTCAAAGAGAAAAGTCTCTCGGACAGGTGAACGGACGGTCGAGTTTCCTTTTCACGGACACCACGTGACAAACCGCAATAACAAGACAACGATTAGAAATACCTTCCAAAAGCCAAGGAGGAACGAAAGGAAAAAAGATGTTATACATAGACTATCACTTGAAAAATGAAGCAAACAGTTTTTTTTTGAAATACAGCTTTCTAACTTGATCTGCATAAATTTTACGAAAAATTTTCCTCAAAAAGATTTACAAAAAGATTTTCAAACATTTTGGTAATTGGATGCAAACACTCCTCAAAAAAAGCAAAAAAATAAATAAATAAATAAAAAAAACGTCCAGCCGTAACTCAGCCGGATGTACAGAAAATCTGGATATTTAAGTGATGATATAACCGCCACAGTCATTAACCTAATTGTAATTTTCAAGAGAAAGTCATAATATTTACAGTAGGCTTTCTTAGGAATTATCAATCGAAAATGAATACAATTCAAGCTTAAAGATTAAATATATTGTACGCCTATTTCGCAAGATGTGCTTATTACGTAAAATACTATCCCCTTTTAAGTAATTCAAAATATGTTTTGAAATGCGGAAACAGTCAACGTTCAGCTTTCAGCATATTAGAATCGTTTTGCCGAGGGCTTTCTTTTGTATGTGGCTTCTGGAAGGTCCCGAGGGAGAGTTTAGCCATTAGGGTTCCATTTTCACTGCTACCGCCTCTCCATGGTAGAAATATCCTGGTGGAATCTTTCTACTTTTTCATCACTAACGTCACCAAGGTTGGGAGGAAAGAGGTTGGTGGGAATGCAGGAAATTAATCTTTAGTGACATATTGCATCCCAATTCATTAAATGCTTGCAGAAGCTCATAAACATGTTTGAAGTAACTGGTTTCCTTGTTCTTTTTCCAGAAACCTGTGCGCTACACTTCTCAGAGCTTTCCAGGCTGTTAGTTTTACTGGGTTCAATGCAGTTTCAAACACGTTATCAGCCATTACCAAAACTCTTTTCTTTATTTTCGCATCGCTGATGCGGGAAACTTCTGTTTCAGATGCTGGAATTACGCGCACTGCCTGTCCATTAGTTTACAAAGTTTTTCATTAAACCAAGTTTAATATGAAGGGGAGTCATCAGGATTTTCTCAATTTAGACTAGATGTTTCTTTCGATCCATTTGCCCAGAAGTCAAATTCTGGTGAGATATCCAGTTCTTTGCGCAGTAGCGGAAATGTTTTTCCCGGCTATCCCACTCACAAATGAAACGGCAGTACTTCAAAATTATATTCGTAATCAGCAGAAAAAAATGAGTCATTCATAATTCCCTTCGGGGTTTTGTCAATGGATTATCCAAAAATTTTGATAGACACAGCAAAAGACACACATATCAACAGATACGAACACTTCAAGTTTGTGGTGGACCCTTCATATATTATATATAGACACCCTTCGTGACAAAGCAGATGTCAGTCTGGGTACCGGTCAGTCCTGTAGTCCAGTCCCAGTCACGCATGTCCCAACATGTCACTGAATCGGGGGCAAGTACACAAGATCTTTGCAATATTTGTTGACGTTTTAACGGGCTCGTATTGAATGCTTGTCTCACCTGCTCGATTATCTCAACCATAATCTCAACCCCCTTCTATGATTATGCACAGCCCACTAGATAGAGGCCTGAGTGCTGTTTTCAAAATGGCGGCGCTCGCAGGCAGACTGTCTGTGTGAAATAAGCTGAAATAAAAGAATTATTTCATAAATTTGCTTTAATTTTCTTACAAAATCTAACCAAAATAATTAATCTATTACAGGAACTAATTTTTGCAGATTTCTAAAATCATAATATATGGTTTCGAAATTTTTTATAGAAAAGGTGCTTTTTCTCTTCCTCCATAGATGGCTCTACTTTGAAAAAAATGAAACTATATTTATTTGCACGTATGTTGCCATTGTTTTGATTGAAACATAAAGCCATTTAAATGACAAGTACAAAAACTTAGATTTCGTTAGAAGATTAAAGCAAATTTGTGAAATAATTCTTCTATTCCATCTTATTTCACACAGACAGTCCGCCTGCGAGCGCCGCCATTTTGAAAACGGCACTTAGGCCTTTATCTAGTGGGCTGTGTCTCAACCGATGGTCCTGCAGCCAATCCTCCTTGAATTTCTCAAACCTCATAGGAATAGCTTTGTCCGTCGGTGCTTCTGTGTGATATTTCGCGAAATCGCCTTTGGATAACAACAATAAATTCACATTTCGCGAATTCCACGATGCAAAACTCCTTTTTTTCACCAGTGGATTTTTCACCTACTCTCTAGCGGGGAATTGTACAGACACGCCTTGGGTCCTATTGTAGATACAAATTTGGAGAGACTGTTTTTGATATGACTGTTTTTTGCTATTTCTGTTATAGATTTTGCACAATCTATAGATAAAACCCCAGAGGAAATTATGAGTAATCGTGTACTACCATAATCACCCACTTTCATTCCTTGAACAATAATAATATTAAATTTTTTATTCTGTGTAATCATTTAGGATATATAAACTTTTGCGATTCGTTTTTTCAATGCATAAAATAACGAAATTTTCGCAGATTTTTTGCTACGAATGATGTCGGTTGAAAAAAGTGCTCCGTGCATCGCGAAAAAACGCAAATCTATGCTCTTAATCGCTTGTCATCATAGAAAAGAAATTGTCCTGCAAAACTTATATCAGAATTCAGTGATGGACAAATTAATAGCATGTACTCAAAGGATGACATCCAAATTTAGATGGTAAAATCTAAAATTTCCTTCGAAAAGCTTGTAAACGATAAACAGAAAGCAAATTTGTTGAGAAAAGGTATTCTAACCTGAATTCCTTCAGCGGTTATTAAAGGTTGTTTTTGTTCGAAAACCGACCAAATACTTCAATAGACTAGAATCTTTGACCAATAATGGCACCAACGTTCAAAAATACTTTACTTTTGTTTAATACTAAAGCCCAAAATACAAAGTGATCTATATGGCTCCAGATGCAAGAAAATGCAAATATTTCAGGAAGTCATAAACGTATAAGTATGAAATTTGCGTCAAAGGAACGTGGGACACTGGAAAAGAAGAAGGGGGGGGGGGGGGAGATCCTGGCTTCATTTGGACAACGACTAGCGTCTAGCGCTAGCACACTGCCTTATCCTACCTTCCGTTATCATTGTGCAATAGTGAAAGAGAATGACACAACACAGAAGCGTATTCATCTTTCGCAATTACTGCATGATATGCTCCTTTAAACAGTGACAAGAGTCATCAGGAGTCGGACGGTCTTGAAAAACAGTACTTCATAGATTTATTATTAAATATGAATTTACAGTATTTTACAAAAACAGAGGTCAAGACATACCATTTGAGTTCTTATTCCCATATGAAAAATACTATTATTTAGACGATGTTACGCAGCTTGAATGTATCTTTCATTCCTTTGCCTGAAACCTTCCATTAGAGCACCAGCTGTTGGTCAATCGTGAGCACTTCTTGTCGGATGGCACGTTTCAATTCGTTCAAACCTCGGGATTTATCAGTGTACACGCGGCCCTTCAGATACCTCCATAAGGAGGCGCCTGACTTGACATCATGTTTCGGTGATGTGCCATGGCCATCAAAGTCCCCTGATTCGGTCTTCGTGATAGAAAATGTTTCCTTTTACAGATATTGTTCAAAGTGTCAACTTTTATCTAATACTCTTTCTTCTAGTGATCTCATCCAGTAACGTCATAGCGGATGCTAACAGCTCTTTCCGACTAACAGGGCTCGTCTTTCTTGCTTCCTTTGCAAGTATACACTTCGAACTTCATGCACTGCCACACGAAGAAACCTAAAAGGGATAAGTTAGGTGAACGAAGAGGCTAAGATTCTAGTAAATGTCTTCAAGTACAAATCTCAGGAACAACACCAGAATTTGTCATGAACGCTGTATATTACGAACATTACCTTGAAATGCAATTTACTCTCAAGATGTCATTTAAGATAGGTTCCAGTTCGTTACTGATTTACAAGACCATCAACGGGATATGTGTACTGTTACTAAACTCTGTGATTCGCCGTCCTGAGTTCTTCAGGGATTGAGAAAATGAGATTTAATTATTACTATTTTAAGGAACAAGGAAGTGACTGCATTGGTAAGAATATTTGAGGAAGAATGCATAGGATTTATGTAGGTTATGCATTTTATTTAGGAATCAGGGAAAAACTTTTAAGCAACCTATAGCGGCCTGCACCACCGAGCAGCGGGTTTTCATCATCGAAGAATACAGTCGGGCACCCCGTCCTGAATTTGTTCATTAGATTGGTTATTGTATGTCTGTCTGGGCACATTAGACTCCAAACTTTACTTGGAACGCTAATCTAACGCGTTTCGGGCTTTCGGGTGCCGAATGTATATTTGATGATGAAAACCTGCTATTCAGGGGTGTAGGCAGCCATTTTTTCAATCCTACGAAATGATACAAAAAAACACTTTAAAGAAAAATGCTTTGATGCCGCGAACATATCCTACAATTTCCAAACAATCACACTTACTGTTAGTACTAGTTGAGAGATTGTAGTTTAATTTTGGACCACCCTATACAAGTCGTGGTTGAAGGAAAAGAAAGCGAACTTGCCAACACGAAAGGTTTGCGAATAAAGGAAGGATAATGGACTATTCAATTATAGTAAGGATGCGTAAATGATTAAAACTGGCTAGGCCAATCAGAAATATAGCATCACTTCTTCCTGTCATTTCTAAGTGAAATTACAGATAACACTAAACTAAAACGATTCTAAACAGCTCGATTAGCTATTAAGTGACGAGTTAAATACAGTACTCCTGTTACCTTACGTCTCTTTATTATAGCATCATTATTATCTGCAGGTGCATTCTCTTTAAATAGTTGAAAACATTATAAATGAAGGATTAATCTTAATTGTTTATGGTTTTTTTCTGGATAAACAGGTGAGATGGGAGCCATGTTTCAGAAAGTCTGAATAATCCAGACATCTACAATCGATAACACATGCTTAAGTTTCCTCTGTCATAACTGGAGAGGAAATGGCAGTGTTCGTAAGAAGACGAGCAGAACTTTTAATACAGAAATTTAAATTAAATAAATATTCGATCCTATCCAGCCGAATTTGGTGGGCACATTTACTAATTCATACATATGAAAAGAATTATAGCATGTTGGTTTCAAATAACATTTTTTGATATAAAAATTGCATGAATGTATAAAGACGAACCGGATCCATTAAGGTGTTTCTGCAATGTTGAATCCCAATCAAAACAGACAAGACATAAAAGAAGTTGGGGAGTTGGGTGGATGGGTGATGGTGGGGGAAGAACTCTCAAAAATATTTTTGCCACCTTTTTTGGCGCTCGCTGTCACCTTCGTGTTCCCTTGCTTGTCAGCGAGATTATCAAGGGGGTAGAGGAAATACACGGGCAAGGGAAATGGAGAGACGAAAATAGTTGATAGGTGGAGACGAAAGGGGATAAAAAAGCGGGGGTGTATGTTTTGGTAGATGGAGAGGGGGAAGACATGTCCAAAAAGATTTGACACCCGGCGACGAGGAGGGCGTACAACGATAAGCGTGTGGCAAAGGAGTTGCCTTCAAATTTTGAAGCACTATGACACATAAATTGAATTTAAGCCTCTCAATATCTAGTATAAAAATCTGCGCTACTTCCAATTCCATTCGTATAAACCATTTAACTACAGAAACGCTTAAAGTGAAGGTATCTTGGAAACGTACCAAAGCATTTGCTTTTCTTCCTTTCTTTATTAATTCTATTTTGTCTCGTAAATGTTGATGATATTGATTTTAAAAACGTCAAAAGAATGCTATTTGTTCCCATTTTTATTTTACAAGATAATTTCCTTGACAAACTGCAGTGACGTGTTTAAAAAGAAGAATCACTGTTATTTGTAACTTAAAGTGAAGCTTCATTATGCGTATACAGGGTGAGGCAAAAGTCTGATATTAGAGAGTATAACTCGAAAACTATTTGGTGTAGGTTAATGAAATTAAAAATATTATTACTAAGCTGGATAGGGGCTACTTGGTAGTGACATTTTCAAGTTTATGCAAGAAAGTTTTCATGAATTTTGGAATATATGAAAGTTTTCAAAGTGTCAATTGCAAAGTTGTAGAGCACCCATCAGTTACTTTAAATTGAGTATTAAAATCATTGCTTTATTCTGGGAGAATTAAAGAAAAAAATTGCTTGAAGTTGGTAAGGATACTTCACGTCATTTGCAGAGAAGCCCGTTGTTACGACACATATTTCCGGCTATTTACCCTATTATTCCCCTATTATTCCCCTAAATTATTCTAGCCATGCTTGTGGGGACATCTGAAGACCCCTAGTGTATGCCACAGTTGTAGATCATGTCAATGTTCTTCTACGGATTGTTGACTCTGTAACGCCATACCCACAGTACTATGTCGACCATATTTGAAAGGGTGCGACAGTCAGTGCTTGGGCGATGTCAGTGATGTGTACAAACAGGAATTTAATAAAAATGTTTGCTTTAGTATCTTCTATCTACTATATTCATCTGCGTAATAACGTACGTGAATTACAATATGAAAATACCCACGCTGACATCAGCGTGAATAAAATTGTCTTCCTGAAAAATAAACGCAAATCCATCAAGCGACTAAGAGTTCGATGTTGAGTTCCTTTGGTAACTAGGTACGCATACAACCTGCAATCAAGTTTTTGTCAGACACGTTCCTCAAATCAGAGGAATACACCAATTACTAATTTAAGCTACTGGAAAAATCTGCACCAAATGATATTTTAGGAAATATTGTTGTACTCTAACAAAGGTCCGGTAAACATAAAAATCCAGTACACAAATAGTCTTTTTTCTTCACGGCAACCGTTTTCTCTCGAATTGCCCATAGTAAGCGATGGGGTGCTTTCAGTTCTGATGTAGTGAAGCCAAACCTTTTTATTTTCTCTCTCCTTTGGTACAAATTTTATTTATCTGAATTTTATTAAAAGTGAGTTACACGGGTTTCAAATCGGGAATTCGTTTATGC
This sequence comes from Rhysida immarginata, assembly GCA_023313115.1. Taxonomy (NCBI): domain Eukaryota; kingdom Metazoa; phylum Arthropoda; class Chilopoda; order Scolopendromorpha; family Scolopendridae; genus Rhysida; species Rhysida immarginata. The sequence continues at coordinate 211,103 of JAHWFO010111394.1, read as the reverse complement.
TAGAACTGCATATTCATATAAAAAGAGACATTAACACTCCAAGTAAATTCGTTATAATATTTGGCGCGAACTGGCCATAATTTTTCAAGTCACAAACTGTTTTATTGAAATTTGCAAAAAAATGAAGAAATCTAATTACTTTAGAAGCAATTTTCTTTCGGCCGTAATTCAATTGAAAGATAAAACCATTACTGTAATCAACACTGACAGAATTTTATTTCGAAAGAAGGGGGAAGATAAAAAAAAAAAAAGGAGAAGAGAATGGGAGGGAGAAAGGGGGAGGAAGAGAAACCTCTTTCCAATTTCCCATAAACATGAAAATCACTCGACTCCATGCTTAAAAGCCACCATTATTCGTCGTGCTTATTTCATTTGTCTCGGTGCATGTCCGGGTGCTTGACACTCGTGACGCCAAAGGGCGTCCTTCTTGAGTGACTCTACAGAGATTCGAACACGAAGAGGAATCCCCCGACCCCCTCTTCACATCTCCCTCCCTTTAACTTACGAAATACCCTTTTCTCTTCTTCCTCTTATCATCCCAAGCCCTCCCCCTCCCTTCTCCATTCATTCCTGGGAAGAGAAGGCTCAAAACACTGCAAGGCCATCTTGCACACACGAGGACAACATCAGTGGGGTCGTCGGCAAAAGAGGATCCTTCCCTCTTCTTCCAAGGCAAATTAGCCAAATTATATCGATCACATAAAAGACTTGGATGAAAGAAAATAAATTCGGCAGCACGTGCCTGGAAAACGGTCCAAATTGAACGGGAAATTTCAATTTTATGATCTCTTCCATTCTTTGTTACAACTTTCGTGAAATCCCTTCGAACGAAAGCGGATATGAAGGAATAAAACGGAAATAGGCTTACCGTGTTTCTTGATTTCTCCCTATCAATGTCGATTCCCTCTTTGTACTCATCCCAAGCCACGCTTTGTTTTTATCCTGTTTTTTTTTTTTTGCTTCATCTCTAAATAATCAGCCTTGGATTACTGTCACGTTGGCATTAGATATAAACGCAAAAAAAGACTCCTTTTACACCTGGCAGCGAGGTATTCCGTTCCGTTAAATCGTTCCATTTCGAGGAACCTAAAACAACTCCCCTCCGAAACAATAATCCTATCTCGGAAAGAAACGATTATTTTACATGATTAATGCTATTAACTTTACGAAAAATTACAATACATTAATTAAATTAAACCGATTAACAATAAACCTGATTAAAATAAAATTAGATTCCATCCACTAGATTTCATAAAATTCGGAACGGTAAGAAATACATCAAATAACCAATCCTACGTATATTGTAAACTTGTCTAATTTGTTCATTCCCCAATTTTGATAGTTGTCCTGCCCAAAAAGTAAAAGAAAAAAATATTAATATTTGAGTGTAATAAAGCTTGAATGATTGAATTGCATCTTTATGGAAAAAAGCTATAAACTGTGGTACTTCATGTTGCTTATCTCGTTTTCAGTTCATAATAAAAAAATTTCCGTTTTGCTTTTTCATTTTTTTATTTAGTCCAATTTCAATTGGTCCAAAGAAAGATCGGTCCAAGGGGCCATTCGTTCAAAGCACTGAGCGTGATAGGCCTGGAAAGTTTCGTCCGATAACGAGAAAATAAAGTTGAATTATTCAAAATTTACTATTCGCTACTTTCAGTTTAAGTGGCGCCGCCCTGGTGGCATTTACTTGAACTGAGATGAGTAAGATTCGCAGTAGTTTAAACATGGCTTTTATAACACACAACACTAATCCCAGAAAAAATTCCTCATAACAGTTATTAGAAGGAATTTTTGTCCTAAACAGTCATCTAGTTTTTTATTTAAAAATGGAAGGATCCTACTTTCGCAGCCATTAAAAATAAAAAACAGCGCCCTCTAAATTCACTGATAGTAGCGAATAGGCTGTACAGACATATTCAAAGCAGTGTATGAACAATTATATGTGTTCCTTACATGAATATAATTTTTATAATATAAATCATTCTATTTATTCTAATGTGTATTTTCACAGTTTCGTTTGGAATGGTGGAATCCCGTTATCAGCCACAATTTTACTTCTACATTTGGGTTTGGATTCTCGGTAATATTTGCTTTTCTAATGAAGCCAGGACCTTTAAAAAAATGAACCCTATGGGACTCGATCAGAGATCCATATGGTATAATGTTTTTCTTTATAATACGTGCAATGCATAAATCATATCGTGGTCCTTCATTCCTTGTGCCTTGTTAATATCGTTTTAAACTAATAAGACACCCTGTTTTGCGTTTTTCGAGTATATTATAACTTCTTAAGTGGGTTATCCCTAATACATCGTTAATATTACTTTTCACCTGAAATCTATATTATTTTGATTTGTAATACATAAAGTAATCAGGTCACGAAACCGTGCTGTGCAAAAATCAATAAAAATAATGAAAACACTTTTCCACAAAATAAGTTTTGTGGAAAAGTGTTTTCATTATTTTTATTGATTTGATTTGTAAGTTTTTTTTAGGTCCTTCAGCTTCTAATTGTTTGTGGATGCTCCCAAATGGCCGGAGAAAGCATAAACATTCGGTACCTAACGGGATTGGTAAAGACCAGTAAACAGATCGAAAACTTTGTCCAGCTCTCTTGACAACCAAATAGGGATAATTCAGTATTTGAACATATGATCGAGCTGTTGGTTGACGTAACTTCAAGGTAATCGACTTGTTAAAGATACATTCACTCATAATAATCACTCAAATCGATTGGTTTATTACATTGACCTTATTTATCCATGCATTTCAATATTAATGAAAATATTCATTGTGAATAAATTTCAACATACCTTATCTTTATATTTTTTCCTTTGCCAGTTCTGGTTTTGATTGGACTCTTAAATTATTCAAAAAAATCGATTAACTTTACACAGCGAATTCCTTAAATCTAAAAATTACGTGTTGCACAGTGGGGTATTGGCCTCTGAAAATGATCGGAAGTTCGCAGGATACTTCGTCCCCAAGTCTTGGTTAACCCCTTTACCGATTATTGGTAGATTGCGCTATTGATGACACAAAATTTTGCTAGTTCAATTACAAACACCCTGTATAATGTCGTTCACATTAAAGCGTTTCATGTAGGTAGCCTATTAAATGTGCTGTACAAGTTTATCTCTGTCTCTCTTTCACTAGGTGTGAAAATTTGGGGAATGTTAATTTCGCGATATTTCAACTTCATGAGAGGTCTGCGCCGCAAAATTGGAAGGTTAACTACAGTGTTTCTTCAAATATTTGTTTTGGACTTGTAATGAAGTTTGTTTACAGCAAAAGTATAAGAAAAGACACAAATTAATTATTTCCGAAGCTATGGCTCAAAACCAGTTCACTTGCCCCTTTAATTCGCTTTCGAATTTATGAAATTCATGATTAAGACAAGTACTGTAAACGAGGAAAATTATCCTTTTTAAAGTAGTTTTTTCATTATATGTAATGGCCATGTATTTAGCACATTTTCTATATATAGAAATGTGCTTATGTGATCGGTTTGTCCAGCTGTCCGTCCGTTCGTCTGTCTGTAGACAATCCCACAATTCATTGCGTTGCAATAGAAAGAGTGCATGTATTGAATTGCTGGAAGACACGAATTATGCTCGCATTCGGGAAAACGCGTGTTGAGAACATGCATGCGTTCGGCTCTGCGTGCGCTCTAAACGCTAAAATAATGTTTGACGATTATTGAAAGGGCAGTTCGGTTTCTAAATCAAGAGAATTTTTTTATTCCTAGGGAGCTTGGTATTTATTACGATAACTTGAAAACTAATTAACTTTTTCAAAGTCTGTTTTCACCAATCCATTAATATGGGACAGAGCACGAACAAGTACGAACGTGAGATAGCCGGAATAAGTACGTACTATAATGGCACGTGCTTTAATGGTATAATTATGATACCCCCTTAAAAACTTCCTATAACCAGATATGGCAGGTAATATATCAAACAAATCGTCACAACATATCATGAACGAATATATAAGAGTAACTAGTGATAGCAGGTATTGGTCTAATGGCACGTGTAAGTGCAAGGATGTCTCATGAATGAATATAACGCGTAAATAATGTTGGTGTGAAGTGTTTAGTAGTACGTGTTTTAATGGTACCAAATGGAGCTTTCAATGCTAAGATATGGCATGTAATATATCAAACAATCGTAACAACGTGCCATGAGTGAATATAACGAGTAAATAATGATAATGGTTATTGTTTAGTGGCACGTGCCGTAATGGTACCATGTGGTACCATATGGTACCATTGGAACTTTCAATGCTAAGATATGGCAAGTAATATATCAAACAACTCGTAACAACGTGCCATGAGTGAATATAAAGAGTTAATAATGAAAATGGTTATTGTTTAGTAGCACGTGCCTTTATGGTGTCATATGATACCATATGGTATCATTGGAACTTTCAATGCTAAGATATGTCATGTAATATATCAAACAACTCGTAACAACGTACTATAAGTGAATATAACGAGTAAATGATAATGGTTATTGTTTAGTAGCACGTGCCCTAAGGGTGCCATATGATACCATATGGTACCATTGGAACTTTCAATGCTAAGATATGGCATGTAATATATCAAACACCTCGTAACAACGTGTCATGAGTGAATATAACGAGAAAATAATGATAGTGGGAATTGGTTTTGTTGCATGTGCCCTAATGGTACAATATTGTATTATTAGAACTTTCAATGCTAAGATATGGCGTGTAATATATCAACCAACTCATTATGAGTTGTTAGATCTATTGTTATCCATAGCTTATTTGTATCAAGAGCATATTGCTGCTAGGCTTAATGTTATCTAAAACTCACTACTGTTACACATATTGCTAATTAATAGTAGTTAATTGCTTGCGTCAATAGTAGACGATAACGTAGAAACACTTTAGTAATTTAACGTACTCAGCTTTTAGAGGTTTGCTTCTCTGCAGAGCGTAAATACACTCCCTATTCTTTAACATGGAGTACAAAAATAAAATTGCGATTGTGAATGTAATTAATATTGAAATGAGAAAACAAGCAAAATAGACCTAGAAATTATTTTGCTCTTTCTAATGGTACCAATTAAAACAATGTGCTTTAAATAGTTTTCTTTTAAAACGGTTCCTTGTGTTGTTTTATACCAAAAGGAACCTTTTTAAAAAAAATACTATTTTATGCACATTCTTTTAATTGGTACCATTAGAAAGAGCACATAAATTTATAGGTCCTTTTTGCTTGTTTTCTCATTTCAATAATAATTACATTTACAATCGCAATTCTATTTTTGTACTCCATGTTAAAGAATAGGGAGTGTATTTGCGCTATGCAGAGAAGCCAACTTTACTAAAAGCTGTACACGATATGAAAAAATAATAGATGCTTACACACAACGCTTCAGTAATTGAGGCTCACTTCGTTTAACATTACGTGGGTATTCTTACGAATTAAAGAACTTTTATTTTTTTAAATGTATGAGGAATAACTCCCTCTCCATTTACCTTTTAGTTCTTCAAGTTTATTCGTTTAAATTAGCTTACTTAAATAGTAATTTACATAATTAGTTTTCATATTTATTTATTTTCTCTTAAGTGTCTTAAAATGTTGATTAATTCAATATATCCATGTACGAAGCTATAATATGAAAATGTGCTCCCTTTATCCGCTTTGGCGGTAAAATCATTCTTGTTTATTAAATGTTTTTATATTAAATTATATAAGGATATTTAATTTTCTTATAGACCCATCTCATTTAAGCAAAAGTCAAAATTTTCATCATATTACAACCAAGAATTTATTGAAGCGTCAGGATATAAATTTTGAAATTTACTTTCCATATATCTGAGGACATCAAATCTGTCCTATAATTTATTTCCTTTCAAATTAAACATGTCGCGGTCCAGGAGAATCAAATCGGGCCGCAGAATATGGACGACGTAGACAGTTCCGTAAACCACATTCGTTACCTTGGAACGTGCGAGCGACTGAGCGAGCTTTCCATGTTCGTTTCCAGATCTTATTACGCCATCATTCATCACACCTGTGTCTTTCCACTTGTGTAGCCGTCCTACCTCCAATAAATTTGAACCCGTAAATAGTATTCCCTTTCAAAAAATAACTGAAAGAAGTAATTTTGAAAATCTATAAATTTTTTTATTCTAGATTTTTCGTTTCAAAGTCCTCTTTCTATGCATTAAAACTAAAAATCGAATTTTTTTTTAAACTTTTATTAATGACTTCTATGATTTAAATTTCGTGATATTATGAAAGCAAGTGCGTTATGAACTTTTAAAAGTTTTAACATCAATTTTATTATACAATTCTTCTATACTGAATGGGATTGGCTTAAACACATCAGGCTACAATATAACTCTTTTCAAGAAACACCTCTGAAAGCAGTGACAACTATGTGCACTCCTTCTTCGAGAACAAGGCACGTTGAAACCCAACAGTCACCGATGACAGAGTGGATGACAGGAAAATTGTACTGGAAGTTTGAGAATTTCAAAAGTCCATTAGTTAAATAAAGCCGAGACTTCAAGCAATTTGAAAATTTCTTTCTCAATTACAGGCAGTTTAAAGCTGTAGGCCATTAATGCTTAACGTAACGAAATTTCCTAAAGCGGGATAATAACGGAAACATAACAAATATACAATGCATGTAATCAGGAGTGTTGGGGTTCTGGAGGAACCCATTGATAACAGGGAGGTGACTGACATTAAAATAACTTGTCATTCAAGCATGCACTCCTCCTCATACAAAAAATAAATAAATATTATTATTAAAAAAATATTATAACGTTATTTTCTAAGATAGCGATATCAAGTAACAAAAAGCATAACGTAACGAAACCTAATAACAAAATGTGTAACGTAACGTTATAACATAACGTAAATCAATTCGTTCCGCAGCCCTGATTTAAAGGATAAATCATTCCATCATTTTTGTTAGAGCTTAGAAATTCGAATAGCTAAGATTAAACTATCACTGATTGATGCAAGAAATTTTCAGATTGGTAAGAAAAAGTGTGGGATTAGCACGTTTGCATTGAGAGCAGCAGTTGAGACAAACATAATACTTTTTTTTCATTAAAATACGTTCCACCGGCAGAAATAACCTTCTCCCACCGTCCTGATTTAAAAAAATGTTTTGCGTCCGTGAGGAGATGAACTCATTGAAGGCAACTTCAACATCATACTGATTTTGAAAATATTTTTGCGAAGAAAGTTGTCTAAGGCCAGAAAATAATGATAGTCCTTTGGGGTAAGGTCTCTTGAGTATGGTGGAGGTGGAACGTTTCATATCCTAACTCCTCCAATTTTTGTTTGGTTGTTTCTGCTGTATGAAAGCGAGCGTTGTCATTAAAGAGAACAGGCAGTTTCCTATTTACAAGTAAAGAGCGTTTTTATAAAATTTCTGGTGAAAAGAATCGAGTTCCTGATAGGACCTGACCTGTAATGGTTTGGCCAGGTTTAAGGAATTCGTGGTGGATCAATCTGTTAGCATAAACTTCTTGGAATTGAAGTCACGTCTGGCCTTTATGTTTGGAAAATCATCACTGTCTACCTATTATCCTGAATGTTGAAAATTGCCATACAAGATTCACTTGCCGTCACAGTCAAAATTCGCTGTAGGAAAGAGTCGGTTTTATTATGCAAAATGAATAAGGAACAAATGGACAAACATCGTGCTTCGTTGCCTTCGCTCAACTCAGGGGTACCTATTTTTCCATCTTGCGCACATTACTAATTTGCTTTAAATGTTCACGATTCTGAATCCAAGTTGTCGTGAAGTTAGCAGCGAATTTTGACTCCATTAATATTTTAAAGGGTTATTATCAACTTCCGATGGTCGTCCGAAGCAGGCTTTGTCTTTAAGGTTTATATGTCCGGATTTAAATTTTTTGAACCAACTTTGGGTCCTACATTCAGGAAAAGAGTTACTGCTCCATGCTTTGTTCACATTTCTTGCAGTCTAAGCTGCACATTTGCCGAGTTTTAACTCGTATATAAGAAAAACCCGCATCTGGTCATACCAGTCAAAAATAATCAACAGCTATATCCGCTGAAACTTAAGGGTCAATAAACAACATGTGCATTGATGTCAACAACTTATTAAAAAAAATGAGTCAGTAATTCCCTGATAACTTGCTGAGATGCCTTAAAGTAAACAAAGCTAGAGCGAATTATTTAAAACAGCGTGTTCAGAATTCAGCATCATTTAAAAATTTTATAGCTCATGTTTAATATTGCAACTTATTTTTGCAATTATTGTAAAATATTTTATTCCTCATTGGAACATTGGTTTAATTTGTTTAAGATCTTTCTGCAATTTTTTATACCCAGTTAAACGTTGCATCCGCATCGCACTATTTAATGACTGTTCTGTAATTTACTTATACAGCAAGTGACTTTTTGAACGTTTCTTTTTAATACAGTAAAATCTCGCTACGACGATGTCGTGGGCGTCCAGCAAAAACTATTATTGTAGAGAAACGTTTTGTTGAATACAGTATTATATAGTATTAATATTGTAGAGAGGAACTAAATTATTTTCTCATTATCAAAAATATTATTGTTTTATCGGATATCGTTGTAGCGAGATTTCACTGTGTCACAAAACAACCAGTTGAGAATGCCAAACATCACTATCAGGAATTGTGATTCCGGCTCTAGTGAAGATTCTATTACAGGCCATTTCTCGTTTACGGAAGATCGCTTCCGTTTGTCTTATCGTAATTTTAAAGTCGAATAAAATCGAAACCATTTGAAGTATATAAAAACGCATTGATAGTCGTGACCTAATCAGTTTGTAATTCTACGTCACATTAATGTATCATGTGTCCAATAATCGATATCGGGAAAAGGCAAAAAGATAGATACAAAGATTTTTATTCGGAAATTCAAGAATCGCTTGAGCTAGTCCTCTGCGACCAGTTTTTGCTATTACCAGATTGGAAAAAGGACATTTTTCTAAATAAACCATTAAAGAACGGCATAACCAAGAATCGAAAAGATAAACAGGTAGCCATCACATAAAATATTTGAAATATAATTTTTTCAAATTTTTATAATAGCTTTTGAAAACATTGGAAAAGGTGCCAGTGAATCAAATTCGACCTTCTTTGAATTTATTAATTACTCTTATATATTAATTCATGATATTAACTGACAAACTGTGACAATTATTAAAGTTAGGAATTTGTTTTGTGGACCGATCTTGCATATGTAATCAGCTGTTATAAATACGTTGCACCAGCTAACAATGATCATGATAGATCGTTATGAGATCATAGATCTATATCTTAGCATAAGAAATTTCTAATGGTGCTACTAATTCATGAACCACCTTCGTATTCTTCTTATATATTCCTTTATACGCGTTTTCCCGAATGCTCGTTAGGAATCGTTTGATTTATTACATGCTATACCTTTGAAAATTGCCAATGTTACCATAAGGGTATATAGCTATCCAAGTTTCGTCAAAATCTGATTACCAGAACGGCAGCTAGAAGAGTCTAAATGGTGTCACTTTAATTATAACTACTCTGTATATCAAACATAATTACCTAAATAAGGAACAAATATCATTTCCTTAAATTGAGCTACCGCGCATGCCTAATAGCGATCATTGTATGAAAGTTCAGGCGTAACCGAAGTGAAAGATAATGAAATACACTACATTATCTAAAATGGCACTATGTTTGAAGTTTAAGCATACACTCTTTACAAAATAGGCGAATTTCCTCTAAAATTAAGATGCAAACATTTGATTTAATATCCACATGGTCCTGTAATTTATGATATACCGGTGCATCTTTCTCTAAAAGTGTTTTTTTTTTTTTAACCTTAAACGAAATTACATCAAACAATTAATCATTCTTGAAAAATGGTTCTGAACCCCAACAGCGGTGAAAACCAATAATGAAAAAGATACTAAATTACTTTTAAGAATGTTGAGAATAATAAACTTTCATAGGAATCCTTTAAATCAGAAGACCTCAAGGAATGTTCAGCCAACTGCAGGCCGATGACAAAACATAGTGTTATCATAAAACAGAAGTTAAATATCTATTTAACCTTTCTTTCATGTCAGATTCTTTTTCAAAAAAATAAATTTGTAACTTTATTATCTATACAGGGTGGATACAAAAATGAGCCCCCCCCCCCCCCCTTTTATTTTCGTAACCGAAGCAGATATGTCAATTTTGATGAATCCAATGAATAGGAAGTTGCGGTGAACTTTTCATTAGAAGGGTATTGTTATTCGTATTTCTACCAATAATAACTCATCAATTGGCCCTTCTAATGATGATATAACAATCACGGTCTATAGATATCATGGCCATCGAACTCCATTGTTAAAATGAAGCTAAAGTTTCTAGCTCCAGATAGGGCGGGAACTGTATTGAAAAGTGGCCTTGCATGTACAATCAGCCCAACTGCAACTGCAGCGCCACCATATCAGGAGTTTGAACCTTTACTTTCATTTTCAGTTTCAATGAAAGACCTCATGATCGGCCCTATTGCGACCTATGCGGCATCTGGCGCGATCTGTTTTCCTTAGCTTCTCGAAACAATGGAAAATAGCGAAGCTAGATGAGCATATATATCTATAGAACGTGCTAACAATATATGAAATTTCAATGCGCAGGACTTATCTCTCGGTGGTCACGTTCCATCCCACTAACAGTGAATTTAATGATTTCCATGTACATATACTTAAAATTAAAAATTAAACATTAAATGTAAAAAGTTGGGATGCAAGTTTCGTATGATGTAATCAATATTATATTAGAAATATACTCACTTTCATCCTATCATTTTACATATAATGTTTAATTTTAAATAAATGTGTGAAATCATTAAATTCGCAATTAGACGTAAATCTATAACTTAAGTAGCCCATCCAACCTCTGCGAATATAGAATTCCTGTCGTTCGGGTTTTTCTTAGAACTAGTAGTTATTAGAACTTAACATTTTTTTGAAAATATTTAAAATCCGCAATAACTGAAGATAATGAAGTTAGTAGACTATTGAGAAAGAGTGGAAAGGCGGCAGAAGAAGCAGTCCCTCGCTCGGCGCGAATAGGTTTCGCCAGCGCACTGCCGCTACTGAGCTATACCTCGTCCAACAAGAGAAAAACAGGGCGTGTTTCCGGTCTGATATCGACTACTCAATCATCCGCAATGCTTTGTGGGATCTCTCCTTCAGCGGCTACACAAGTCAATTTGTAATGGCGTCGCCGTGCAACAGCTCTTCAGCCAAACAAGGAAAAACTATTAACAGCCAGGCTAGGGAGATTGTGTGGAACGTATTTTGCTACTTAAAAGGAAAACAGTGTTTTAAAAGCTCATCTGCCTTGATAGAAGAAACTTCCAAGGCAACGCAAGTTTCTTTTTCTTGCCTTCGAACAATTGTTCAAGAAGGAAACGAAGCGTCTTCATGCGAAGCTACCACCCCCTCTCCTCACTTTTCGACTCCTGGAAAGAAAAGGCCCAGGGAATCTCGAACAACGAATCTGGATGACTTTGACCTCTCGATTGCACGAGCATGTGTATCCGAAATACACTCAGAAGGTATCCTACTCTGAAAAATGTGTACCAGAAATTTAGAGAAAAAACTGACTACGTCGGATCGAGAACTTCCTTCGCCACCATTATGCATGATAAATTGCATATGAAGTATGGCAAAATCAACCACCGTCAATTTTACATCGAGCGGACAGATGTTATCGCACAACGACGTCGTTTTTTAAGGCAAGTACAAATGCTACGCAGGGACCCCACACGTACTTTCATATATCTGGATGAAACGTGGGCTAATGTACACCATGGCCGTGAAAGACAGTGGCATCACGACGGGAAAAGCTGTGCTCAACCAGGGAGCTCGGAACCCTACCGCGGGCGTTTCATTCCTACGGGTAAAGGCTCCCGTCTCATTCTTTTGCATGCTGGAAGCGATAAAGGGTTTGTGAACGACTGCTGTTTATTATTTCGGTCAAAAAATAAATCCGCAGATTACCATGACGAAATGAATGGGGATTGTTTTCATGAATGGTTTAGAACAAAACTGTTGCCAAATATTCCGAAAAATTCAGTAATCGTCATGGATAATGCCCCATATCACTCGGTGGAGCAGGCCAAAGCGCCGTGCAGCAATACAAGGAAATCGGATATGATAGAGTGGTTGGCCCTACGAGGAATACCTACCGAAGCAAAAATGTCAAAAGGTGAGCTGTACGATGTTATCAAACAACACAAAACAGCAAAGCGCTATGTTATAGATGAACTGGCTAGCGATGCCGGCCATTTAGTGATAAGACTACCTCCTTATCACTGTCATCTCAATCCCATTGAACTTATTTGGGCACAGGTAAAAGAATATATACGGAAGAAGAATACAACTTTCAAGATTGCTGATGTTGAAAAACTAACGAGAACGGCAATTGATAATGTAACTCCTGAAAATTGGAGAAAAGCGATAGAACACGTTTTGCGTGTGGAAGAACGATATTGGGAAACGGACTGTTTGATTGAAGATCAAGTGGAGCCTTTAATAATTCATGTTAATGGAGAAGACAGCAACAGTGAAGAAGAAGAAGAGTGGAATGACATTAACGTTCTACCACAATCTCCTTAGCCTGAATTTAGATATAATTCAAAAAGTCTTTTTCAAGACTATACATTCTCATGGCCAGCAAATAAACGAAAGAGATATCGTTAACTGTAATGGAAAACGTATCATAAAACTGTATTTTATTAAAAAAATAAAAAATAAGATAGCATCTTTAATAAAACCTTATAATTCTTTAAAAAAAACAAAAAACATGTCATTAGAATGTATAAATATTTAAAAAAAATGATGGTTAAACAGACTGCACGTTATTACCTTAAAATAAGTAAACGATATATAGAAAATTGAGTTAAAAGACAATTTTATGAAGTGTACAGTTATTTTAATTATAATTAAAGCAAAGCAACTGAATAATATTAAAGCTTCTGCTCTAATATTATAAAGCGCTTCTTCAATGAGACATGAGACAGAAGTGAGTAAGCGCATGAGGCCCCCTTTCTCTGATTGGCTAATCTGAAACTTTCTGTGACACACCCTGTTTTTCTCTTGTTGGACGAGGTATAGTGGTGAGTGGCCCTGTGGTCATTGAAGTTATCAGGCGGCCGCCGACGGTGAAAGCGTGTCAACAGAAGAAACGGCGACTACTAGATGAAACACAAGTTTAGCTTCAAGACATCGAGAGCAGAGAGCAAACTGCAACAACAAATTACCAAGTAGTAATTAACCCCAATCAGGTTGTTGGAATTGCAGCGTACGGAGACACAAATGATCATGTACAAACACCGCCACCCAAGAAGAGAAAAAGCGTAGTCGACCCATGGAAGAAATTGAGACCGCCTATCGAATACCTGATGAAGAGGAGTCGGCCACGCAACGAAAGAGAAGTTTTCGGCGCCGTTTTCGAAATCGTGCGACTTTCGAACAAGCGTCTAATAACAAGCTTAATGAAATTGCATTAGTGCTTGGGGGATTGGAGCAGGTGCATTAAATAGAAACTCTCCTTGCATGCAAGATGGCCTCTGCTCTAAAAAATATCCTAGAACCCTGGTAATGCAAACTATGACGGGTGAAAATGAGTATCCGTTGTATCGTGTGGACTTCAGGAATTGTTGAATTCTTAGATGAACAAATGATTTTTTAAAGAATAAAAAGTAGTCCCGAGACTTGGTTACCCCCTCGACCAAGCAGAAAGTAGATGACAAATGAAACGATTAAAAGCTGTTGAAACTCCTGAACAAGCTGAAGCCAGAAGAGAGAGAGAAACAGTCAGAGAGCTACTGCTGAATCTTCAGAATAAATAGAGCGAGCAAAAGAGAAAAACTACAGCTGCAGCAAACGCTGAAGAAACGTCAGATCAAACTATTGTTTCATGTTCATTTTATTTCCTCTACTTTCGAAACCACATGCATTATTCTACACGATTTTTCGTCTCCATTACGCAAGATTCACTTAGGTATATACAACGTTCCAACACGAGTGAAGCCGGGTAGAACTGCTAGAGGACTATAATTGGAGAAAGCCATCCATTGGGAGTATTTTAAAAATATATGCAGTTTAAAATGAACTATACAAGTACATCGGACTTAAAAATAGTTCAAAGCATTAAGTTTAGCTAAAGCAAACCAATCAATTATAAATTTTCATGAAGAAAACTACATTTATCTGATCCCGCTGAAATACAATTCATTAATTCGAGCTCTTTAAATAGCTTCTTAAAATGAAATTCTTCGTCTGGAGGGCTTCGCTTGTTTACCGTTGTGCTCATTAGGTCGAAGATTTTTTGAGAAAGCGGACGAGACCGTCGTCGATGTCGGTCGCCTAATCGGTAATTCTCCCTTAGGATCCCTGCACGTTTCCCATTGACGTCACAGAAGATGTGCACACGACTCTTCTTCATAAAATAGGTCTCAAGCTTTTATTTCCTTAATCTCAAAGAATATTTTCATTTCCAAGCCATAATTCTAGAACTCACGCTTAAACAGTTTTCTTGTCACCTAGGAATTTCAACAACACGCATCAACACATTTAAAGCCACTTCCCGCTCCTCAATTCACTTAGCCTTCTTTATACAAGGAAATTGGTTATAAAGCGAGCACGCAATCTCAGAGATTCTCTGGGTCATGCCACTGTCATTGAATCTGCAAATCTCCGAAGGGCTGCTGTCCTTGTAAATCAGAAAACCCTATGCAGTTTCCACCTTCTTGCACTCTACAGCATTTCACGTGTCTTTTTAAACCTTCAATTTTGAACAACACTTAATTTGAAACTCTGACAACGTTTATTACGCCGTACATTGCAGCCGTTGGCATAAATTTTTGACGCCAGCAGATTCATGCATACATGAATTCTAAAATAAAAGTTCAACTTCCTCAATTAAATTAGTCAGTGTATTCACCTTTTTCCAAAAAGTTAAACTCTACATTTTTCAAAATACTTTCACCAACAAAACAAAATGTAAGCAATAAGAACCTTTTTTGTCGAAATTAAATCCCATCAGTATTGTCCTCTTTCTTTCTCATAGGGCATCAGCTCAAAACAATTAAAGTACTTGGTGCAGTAGGTAAGTTAGCGGCATTTTTCGCATAAGAATGTAGTAACCCGCTTAAAACTGAAGGAACTACAAATCCCCTTTTGTGCTTAAAAATATAAATTGTGGCGATAGTGGAAGATACAAATTTTCAGTAACTGTTTTGCGGTAAACAAAAACACGATACCAGATCAGTCCTTTTTATATAGAAATCTTGAAGGGAGATAGAAAACATTGCGTTGAACCATATTCACTTAGGAAAGCATCACCGAAAACGAGACACAAAGACACAGCAAGAACACAAATTGGAAAATCTCCGAAGCGCTATAGTCCTTACAAATCAGGAACTGCGTGCAGTTTCCACCTTCCGAATTTAAAGTGTCTTCTTAAACCTTTAACTTCGAACAGGACTTAATTGATCCCTAACAACGTTCCTTGCGTCGTACATTGCGCAAATATTGGTTTCTTGGTCGTGCACATTAGGTACTTTTCCCGATATATTCGAACAACGGCTTTTCCATCACCGTCAGCTAACCCGTATACGAGGTGCATATCTGCCAAGTCGGCGTTCATTTAACGATTCATATTCGCTTTACGACCTCGTAAGCTTTTAGGAGGAGACCCTAGCGTACAACGCCGCCTATTTGTTACGTCATGGCCTCCTATGTGAATAAGGTTCAGCACGCAATGTTTAGAGTAAAGTTTTGAGGTATCCTGTTTATAAATGAGACTTGGGTATATGTGTCTGTTTGTTCGTTTGAAACAACAATCAAAGAATAAATTTTAAACAAATAACAATGTAGACAACAAATCGCCATTCAATCAAAACACAAGGTCATCGATGAGTGAATAGGCAACGAAAGTTCGACTCGACTAGTCCAATTATATTTTCCATTTCAATTGTTAGACATTGTTAATTTGACTTTGCAACAATTGTAGACGCATTGTTTATATTAATTTGCAGCAATGTCTGACAATTGAAATTGGAAATGGCGTTTTGGTTGAGTGAATTGCTATTTCCGCGTCATATTTATTGTTCACACTGTTATTTATGATTTATTCTTTGACTGTTGTGTCATTCGCCATCTCAGGCACACACATTCTGCAAAGAATATTTATCGTTGGTTATTTGGGATGATTTCCGTTGTATACAAAGTTTTCTCGCTTTTTGTTATTAAGAGCTTTATCAAAAAGCAACTTCTAAAGAATGCACGGTTTGAGCTGTACGTTTATCCGTCCGACCGTCCGCCGTTTGCACGATAACTTGAAAACGGATTAACTTTTTCAAATTCTGTTTTCAGAAATATCAGTATAATTTAGATCTTAGCTCGGCTGTGTCAACTTTTCAGGATTTTACGTGGAGCCCTTCAAGTCGAATTCACCTGCTAAAAGAGTGACTGTAAAGATTACCAGGATAATAGAATGTCATATAACAATCGATTCGTCAAGAATGATTACATTGTTACTTTCTGTTTATCTTTTAAGTATTGTTGAAGTGAGCACAACGATTGCTGAATTGTTCATAATTATTAAGTAGCGGAAGAATGGAGCAAATTATTACAATGTCCGTCCGTCTCCATCATAATTTCTACATTTTTTTGAGGTAGAAGGTTGAAATCCGGAATGTAAGGTTTATGCGCATGTCCATCTTCATATCAAGTTTGGTTTTGATTGGTGCATTAAGGTCGGAATTACTGGAGTGGAAGTCAGAGGGGGACAAACGTTCTTTGTGGTATTAGGACAAGCGTACTGAAATTCAGTATCCACATTCCTCTAGGCAAGATATACATTACTTTGAAGTTTAGGCCAAATTGTTCCAGTGGATTCGGAGTTGCGGAGGCGGCAGTCACTCGGTCTTTAGAACTATGGCAAAATATGGCGTGTGATATGTCATTCGATCGAAAATGATGAGAAAGGAAAGAAAACAGATCTATTTTACATTTTCTATATACTACGTTCGAGAAAATCAATTTTTTGATTAAAAAACTTGGGGTGGGGGAGTGCAGACAAAGGGGTAGAAATAGATGACCGCAGGGTCCACTACTTGCCTATACCTACTCGGGGGGGGGGGGGTTAATTTTTTGTTAATAAATGTATAAATATATATTTCTGTTTACAAAAATAGATTTTTTTCTGTATAAATGTATTTCTGTTTAATGCTCCTCTTTGGAATGTATACAAGATTTTATTTATTGTTCATATCTCCTGTTTAAAGTGCAGTCTATTTACTACGTGCGCAAACAACATGTCAAACAAGAACGTATTGCAATTCTTCTGTGGAATATTAATTTCGAATTATTTGTAAAAAAAAAAAAAAAGAAAAAAAAAAGGTTTGTTTAAGTTCCATGTACTAGAATGATTGGCGGTTTCATGATTCGCTGGTTGGACTGTAAGCATTTTCTACGAAATGGTTGCAGTTAACTCTAGCGGCTGCTTTCAGGGTAAAAGTAATTCAAAGCAATGACGGAATTTTCTGTGCAGTTTTATATTGCTATACAAAAGAAATTAAAAATTTTCAGACATTTTAATTGGTAAATAGCGTAAGAATGGAGCTATTTTTTAATTATTGTTTTCACAATGTCCGTTTGTCTCTCCGTCCGTCCCCTTCATAATTTCCGCATTTTTTTGAGGTAGAAGGTTGAAATTCGGAAGGTAGCTTACTATGAGTATGTACACCTTCACTATTTAGTTTGGTTTTGATTGGCCTACTGGGATCGGAGTTTCGGGGGCGGAAATTAGAGGGGACCAAAAGGTCTACGCGTATTTATGCATATAAAGGAGTGAAATTCGGTATGCAGATTCATCTAAGCAAGATCAACATTACTATGTAGTTTGGGCCAAGTGTCCCAATGGGGGATCGGAATTGTGGGGGTGACAATTCTTTGTCTTTAGAACTATGGGAACACATGGCATGTCATATGCACTGCTTTGCACTGAAATTGCCCCACCCACAAGGAGTTATCCGAATAAGCCAAAAGTAGGTATACAGCAAGAGATACATCTGAACACACCTTTATTACGTTATGGAGCCAGAACGTGCACTCGTTTGTACAGGGAGTCACAACGGAAAGGGGCATCAGTAGGTTGTGGCACCACCTCTAGCAGCGATGCATTGTTCCAGCCGCAGGTGTAGGTGATCATACAGATGGCGAATATCATCTTGGGGTAGGTCTGCCCAGGCCTGTGAACCTGCTGTGTCAGTTATGGAGATTCCGGGGTGATCGTAAACGACGTCCCACCAAGGTGATGGTGCTCAAATTGGCGATAGGTCTAGGGACCTCGTGAGCCATGGCAGGTAGTTGACATCATACAGACATGCCATGCTCAGGTTTGCCGTGTGCGGTCTGGCGTTATCCTGCTGAAAGACTGCGCCGGGTATGGTGTGCAGAAAGGGCAGTAATACGGGCTGCAGAATCTCTGTGACGTATTCTGCTGCTGTCAGGGTGCCTTGGATGGTGACTAAAGGCGTTCTGGTATCGTAGCATCCCAGACCATGATCCCGGGTGTTGGTCCACGATGGCGATACCGAATGCATTGTTCATTGACACGTTCCACTGGTCTGCGCCACACCCGTCCGCGTCTGTCGTAGGTGTCCAAACAAAAGCGGGATTCGTCGCTGAAGACCACCGGGCGGCATATTACCTACCTTTACTTTGCTAGAGTTCATTGAGACTCATGCGCTCTCCTGATTGGTTGCTTCTCTCAGCATCTATGCCTGAGACGAAGGTTGTTAATCCTAATGCACTTGGTTTCCTTAGTTTTGATCACAGATAGTATATTACTTTGATTCTATTCTTTTGTATAGAAACAGATGTCAGCTTTTTCAGAAGATAACTAGCCTGTGTTGTGGATAACTAGCGTTGAAACATATGCCTGTTTTATAAAGACAAATAAATTTGCAGCAGTGTTTTTAAATGCGATTGAATCCTACATGATTTTACTTCACTGGCACTGATGAATTTCGTGTTCTGTTTATTATTCATTCAATGCATGTGAATAGGCATTTAAGAAACCTTTTTTTAATCGAAGTGTTTATTGCCAAAATCTCATTTTTATGTCAAATTATTTCGTATCATTGCATATTGAATTTGTTTTAGATAGAATATATATGACAGCCGCCGTTTATGTTTTTGAAACTGAATTATTACGCGTCTGACCTTTTGAAAGTTTATTTATTTATTTACAAACATATAAAAATGGAGCTTCATCCTTTTTTAAAAGTTTCGGAAATGATTTGTATAAGAAATATACAAATTGCTTTTTAAAAATGTGAAATTCACCAGTTCTTCCTGAAAATAAAGTAACTTGAATTAAAGTTTTATTGGAGAATGCAGGGGTATCTTATTAGAATCTGATTACAAAGAAATAGAAGTTTAGAAGTTGAATCATTTTGCTATTAAAAATATTGGCCTTTTCAAAACAAATTCAATTTGATTGATGTTTTTACTTTTTTTTTCTTCTAAAAACATGTATATAGTTACTCGTATTTTTTTTTACACTCACTTCCCTCAAAGAAAAGAAAACTTC
Organism: Rhysida immarginata; assembly: GCA_023313115.1. Taxonomy (NCBI): domain Eukaryota; kingdom Metazoa; phylum Arthropoda; class Chilopoda; order Scolopendromorpha; family Scolopendridae; genus Rhysida; species Rhysida immarginata. The sequence continues at coordinate 191,462 of JAHWFO010111394.1, read as the reverse complement.
TGAAAAACCAGACATCTGTTTCTACATAAAAGAATAGAATCAAATTTATAAACTATCTGTGCTTAAAACCAATGAAACCAAGTACATTAGGCTTAGCTGCCTTCGTCGGCGCCGAAACACTTTCAAACACATTTAAAAATGCAGTTGGAAGTTTATCTTCTGAAAAAGCAGACATCTGCTTCTATACAAAAGAATAGAATCAAAGTTATATGCTATCCGTGATTTAAACTAAGGAAACCTAATGCATTAGGATTAGCAACCTTCGTCTCAGGCATAGATGTTGAGAGAAGTAGCCAATCAGGTGAGCGCATGAGTTTCAATGAACTCTAGCAAAGTAAAGATAGGTAATATGCCACCGGGCGCCATTCCATTCACCAGCTCACGCGTTCACGATACCATTGCAGTCGTATCGCGCGGTGCTCAGGTGTTAAATGAAGGCACAACAATAGACGCCTGGTAGACATTGTCGCGGCGTGTAACCGGAGGCGGCAGTCACTATTGACACTGGAGCAGTACCGGGAATACTGATGTTGTCGCGCAGTTGCCACAGGGTGATGGTTCTGTCTGCTAGCGCTGTTCGTAATATCCGCCTATCGGTACGAGCTGACGTGCTTCTCCGGGCCCCAGAACCTGGTCTTCTGGCATGTGTGCCTTCCTCTCGCCATTGCCTCCAACATCGGTCTACCGTCCGTGCGTCCCGCGACACATGGACAGCAATCCATCTGGTTGACCATCTAGCCTCGGAGAGGCTAATAATCCGACCTCGTTCAAAGTCCATTAATTGCGTGAACTTTTGTCCTTGTCGTCGTCGCGGCATTGAGGCCGTTGTGCGGATTACAGTTGCTTCCTCCCTGCTGCATGGAACGTCTTGCACAGGTGCCAACTCTTGAGCCTATACAGGCACCCGGACATCCTGTATCAACCCAAATGGCCATGTCCATTGAGCATGCATCTAATCGTTTACTAGTCGGAGGTAGACGAACCCCCCCCCCCCCACTAAATATGGATAAGGTCGGATAACTCCTTGTTGGTGGGGCAATTTCATTGCAAAGAAGTGTATCATCCGAACGGAAATGATGAGAAACGAAAGAAGATAGAGTTTTTTTACACTTTCTAAATACTACGTTCGAGAAAATCAATTTTTTGATTTAAAAATTTGGGGAGGGGGGGGGTTTAAAAGTGAGATAAAAGGGTAAAATAGATGATCACAGGGCTTCCGCTACTTTCCTATACCTTCCTCGGGAGGATTAACTTCTTGTTATTAACCTTAATTCGCAACAAACAAGCAACCCCATTTTATATTTATATTAAAATAAATTAATTAATGGCGATGAAATTCCAAATTATAGCCAAATATTTCCGCCTGAAAGAATTCTGTTATTGAATTTCTTTTTTGTTCTTTTGAAAAATTTCGTAAAATGATATTATTCCTTTCTTGCATGATGACCGTCCTTCCTGAATTTAAAATGTTTCGCACGACTTTGTAATTATCATTGGATGATTTCACTATTTTATTTTTATTCTTGAAAAAAGTGATTTTACATTGATTTTATGCACCAAATTAGCACAAAGATGCCGCAAAATCAATATCACTAGGAGACCTAAATTTCAATAATGTATGAATTCGACACACAAAACGCAAATAGTAACTCTATTGATTTCCTCTCTACTCGAACTATATTTTTTTCTTTTAAACTTTTTTGGTTCTTACAGTCACAGACAATTTTCTTTGTGATGAAGAAATTGTACAGTAGCAATCTTGGTATCAACTCTTCTGCTATTTATAGACGAAAGACAATTTTCGGAGAGGACAATAAAAACAGCAATAAATAAATTGATAATGAAAAAAAGTAGCGCATTATAAAAAATTTCTTGTCTATCGAAAATACCCGAAAAATACGAGGCTCAAAACTGAAACAAAACCGCAAAGCGAATGCGCTGAAAATCTTTGCAACTTCTCTCAAGAAGAATTTATCCACAGGAACTCAAGTATGAAGTTAAAAAATCAAATCATAAAACTATTTAGAAGTGCTAAAGAGAATAACAAAAAAACCTTCAATCTAATGTTTACGATCACTTTACAAGTGAAGAAAAAAACACACAAAATGGCCAGGCCTGAATCTCGTAATGGCTTGTACTGTGATCTCACCGCAAAAGCACTATGAACCTGAAAGCAATTACTTTTTTTTTTCTTGTATCCAAAGTCTTGGGCTATTATTTTCCTCAGGAAAGACCTAAGATGGCGGAGGAGCGCGAGGCAATTTTATTTCTTTTTGATTCGGCAACGACCTCTGGCCGCATTTTGATCGAACGCATATATACAAAAACAGAAAAAAAAAATGATAAGTAGAGGAGAACGGGAATAGCAGCAAACCTCAAAGATGTCGAATCACGTGGAGCAAAACGATTTCCCCCCTTCACGCGCTTAGAAAAAAAAAACGGAATCATTCATTTCCGAAAACAATAAAAGAAGGAATTCTCTCGTGTTGGATGACAACAGCGCACCCATTACTTCAAGTTTTTTTTCAATTTCTTTTCCCTCCTTCCCCTTTGGTGATAAAACATTTTTTTTCCCGCTCCCGCCACTTCCGTGTTTTACTTAGGTTTTTATTTTCTATATAAAAAGGAGGAAATAAAATGCGTTTGAACGATTTTCATGTCGAACGAGTTCATTGAGTTGCTAAACAAGTCCAAACAGGTTTGAAAATTTCCCTGTTTATTCGATTATGTTTCCGTTAAAGTTGCGATGATTTTTTCCCCGTCAATTTTCTTTATTTTAAATGTAATTCTTCCTTCATCCCCTTCTTAGATGAGCAAAACGCAAGCGTTAATAGAGCTATTTGAAAAAAAATCTCATGAGTTCTTTTGAAAAAAATCTTTTCTAATTTATTTTCTCGTCTTTCCGCGAGAGGTGCAATGCAGCAGTAGCTCCAAATGGCTGCTGCAGTTAACGTTTGTCAGGATTAAAATGCTTTAATCGTGTTCTTGTGTGCGAGCATAATATGGTAGGAGACATTCAAAGAGGCTATAGGAAGTATACGGGGAAGATGTTTTTAATCAAAGATTGTGTCATCTTCTGATGTTGTGAGAAGATGCTAGCGATGACTTTTCGAGGAGCAAGCCTCATCATTTCAAAATCGCACTGTTTATTTCTACAAGAGTAACAAATTTAAGGCTTGATATTGGCTGGAGTAGCTGTCGATGGTGACTATTAACTTGATACAATATTTTTCACATAGTTTTACGTATTCCTAGAAATAAATTAAATACCATGCCAAGGTGACCCTACAAGTTCAAAATTTTATCGTTTTTGGCCCTCCAGCATTAAAGAAATTACAAACCTAGCGTCAATAAACTTAGGACACCAAGTAATTTGGCTAAAAACACAGTGAAAAGTGCATACAAAGCATTGCAGGCTAATGAAAATAGATTTACTGAATATATGTAACAATATCAACATCGATTTAGAATCGATTTAATAGTGTGAAATAATTTATTCAAATTTATGTAAAATTGTGTTGTCAACAGGTTTCAAAGAACTTCATACACAAGGGGTCGCCAGCATATAGAACTTTCCTGAAGGCTATAGAAACGCCCAGAATGCTTTGCATCAGGCTTTAAAAGCACCGTTCACGCGACAGAGCACAGTATTCGTGTTGTTTTGAACCATGGGACGTGGTAAGCCAGTAGAAACGTGTATACGGCAAAAAATTATACAGCAGTTCCAGAATAACAAATCCCAGCGAGCTATTGCCCATGAATTATCAGTTCCACTCTCTACTGTTAATGGGATCATCAAGCGTTTCAGAGAAATCGGGAAAACAGAACCAGGGACTGCACCAGGTAAGCAGCGATTATTGAATGTTAGGGACCTACGACTATTTCGACGTTACATTGTGAAAAACAGGCATGCTCCGATAAGTGAAATGACTGTTTGGGCTCGAGAATATTTTCATATACCCATATCCGAAAGCACAGTCCGCCGTTACATCAAAAGATAGAACTATTACTTATACGCTACAAAGAGGAAGCCATTTATGAGCACTGTAGCTAAGCGTCGCCGGGTAGCATGGGCCAGAACCCATCTAAAGTGGACCCTTGCTCAGTGGAATAGTGTTCTGTGGCAACGAGTCCACCTTTGCAGTGATGTATGGCAACAACGGTCGCAAGGTGCTAAGGACCAAGACGAAAGTAATCATACCGACTGTTACCAGAGGAAAGTTCAGAAGCCAGCATCGCTGATGGCGTGGGGCTGCATGAATGCAGCTGGGACAGGATCGCTTCATTTTTGCGAGGGCACTATTAACTCTGCTGCCTATATAAACATTCTTTAACAGCATCTGCGTCCATCCCGCCAAAAGTTGTTCAATAGAAGACCAAGCATCTTTCAGCAGGACAACGCGAAGCCTCATGCTGCTCGGAACACCAAGGCTTGGCTACAACAGCAGCGTTTCAGGGTGCTTGACTGGCCTGCCTGCAGCCCAGATCTGTCACCCATTGAAAATGTATGATGCATTTTAAAGCGAAAAGTCAGACAGCGGAAGCCTCAAACACTGCAGCAGTTGCGGGCGTGTATTTCCGAAGAGTGGGACAAAATTCCAGTAGAAACAACGCAGAAGTTAGTGTCCAGGATGCCTCTACGACTTCGGAGCGTCATTCGTCGGAAAGGTGACGCCACTCAGTGGTAATGTGCAATAAATAGTACGGTTTACGAAGTTCATTGCAACGTGTAGAAAACGGAACATTACAAAAACTCGCTTATTTAATTTTCTCGTTTTTTTATGTTAAAATGCTATATCACAGTTGTAATAAAGCTCTGTGCACTCAATAAAGTAATTTTCATTTGTTTACAATTAGTTTCGTTGTACTTATCCAAAATTCTGTAGGTGTCCGAAGTTCATTGACGCTAGGGTTGTACTTTGGACCATTAGTTCGTATGGAATCTTCGATTCAGAGCAGATGCATGTAAAAAACACTAAAGGAATCGCGTTATTTTCAAAAATTAGACGAATTCTCAATTTGAATTTTTTGATGAATAAAACAATCCATGATTGAATGTTTTCGAATGATAAATAATGTGTTTGTAGATGCGCTTTGGTCATGCACACAAGTGTTTCAGCGATATAAGTGGTAAAGTTAGATCCTAGAAGATGCGAAGGCAGTAAACGCGTAAACTCATCAAAAACTTCAACACACTGCTTAAACATCGAAAACGTTAGAGAGATTATTAGAAAAACTTGACGATTAAGCATCACAATGATTGCAGAGATGGCGAACGTTGGTAAAGAAACGGTAAAAGAAAAGTTTTGCATGATGCACTGAAGATGACGAACGTTTGTACAAAATGAAGCCAAAAGTTTTCAACAAAATAAAAAAAATGTTCTCACATTATTTTGTATTGTAATTTTTCAATACCATCAGAAGCACTCCTTGTATTGGAAGTTCTAAAATGTGATCATGATTGATTGGATACCGGAAAGTCAAGCTGTGAATCAGGATTATCACATTATCGTGCTTAAAAGGCTCCGAAAACACGTGAAAAAAGAGGCTATCTCGGTGAAAAAACAAATTTGCATCCGTCAACACCTGTGCACATAACCCATATCACTACGCAATTTCTGGCCAAAAAATAAATCCAAATGTTTGAATATCCACCGTCTTCGCTTCGAATTTTCTTTGACATTTTGCGTTTTTCCTAAAGTCAAAAATGTGTTAAATGGAACACACTGATTCAATAGAAGTTGTAGAGAAAAAGTAGGCAATACTGGAAGCATTTGGAAATGACTACTTCCAGTACAGTTTCCAGCAGCTGAAGATGCGTATACGATTAGGGAGGAGAAATGTTTTGAAAGGGGCTACGATTAACTTTTACAATAAATTCAATAGTCAGACCTTTTATATGCTTATGGAATTATGTAGAATTTTTTAATAGCTTCTAACTAAAATGATATTCCTACAGCACAAAATGTTTAAATAGAAATAAAGTGAAAACTGATTATCTTAAAAATCTCATGCAATAATTTATGAAATATCCTCGAATGATGATGAATTAGTTTAAAAAATTCTAACATAAACCTTTGTGACAGAAATTCGTTAATCGACCATAAAATTTTCCGTTGTTTGTTAAAGATTTAAAAGAAAATAATTTTTTACTATACTCATCTCATTTCTGACCGTAAGTTCAAATAGTTAATTCGTTCCTTACAGATTTTAACCTTTGGTATTCCATGTGTTGCTTGGCAACCGATTTGCCAACCAAGTTGAGATAAGAAGGCTCGCCTTTATTGAAGGTTTCATTTTTCCAGATACTGAACTTCTGGAAACATCATTCCCTAAATTAAACCTTCTCTAGTTGATGCTAAAAATTTGTATTTAGTCAATGGTTGAAATAAAATTTATGAAGAATTTGAAATATATATAAGCTTTAAAATGCTAATCGCGCATTCTTAGTTTGGCACTGAAAACGAAATATTATTTAATGGTCACGATATTTTTGGAATTTTGAAAATTATGCAAAATGATTTGAATTAATTGAAAAACAAAATAGCTAATTTCAGTAACTTATATTAATAATGAATTACACTCATTCCTCCCTAATTGAACACGTCTCGATTAGAGCGGTTTAACTTCAATTCCGAATTTTCGTATGTGATTTACATATTAATTTAAACTCCCTACTCATCCTTGAATATCTAACATGAACACTTCTCTAATTGTCAATTTTCCTTCTTTTAACCTGAAATAAACATGATTTCTCACCATCAGCCAATCAGCGGACGAAATGTGATGGCTCGCTCGTACGTATAATTAGCCAATCATTCTAATTTAGTAAGTCTTGGCGTTGGTTTATAAGACTTGGGATTGTTTCTATACACAGCGACTTCAAAATGATGCACATCCGGGATTTCATCCAATATGGTGAACATGCTGCATAAAAAGAAGAACCCGTAGCAACGAGCCAAGACCCCGAGACGCATTCTGAATGTGAACTTCAAGAACATTAACACAGTTTCCTTTCTAGTCTACTAGAAATTGTGATAGCCATCTATGTAAAATCCATACTCTATGTTTTCTGTAGTTTTTGAATTTTCTCTTTTTTGGTTTTATTTCGTGCCTGACAATCATAGATCTTTTTTTTGTGTCGTATTATGAGGATGACCTATTGGGTATTTGTTAAGTTTAGTGGGGTTCTGTTTCCGTACCACTCAAATATATGTACAGTACAGGGCCCCCTTATCCGTTGGTGTTTGGTTCTACCGTTTGCCGCGAATATCGAAATCGCGGATAGTAGCAAACCATTTATAAAGTTCAGATTTTTGCCCAAACAGTACTGAATATAGCAAAATATTTACAAAACATCGGAACATTATTTATTTTAAATTATCAATGGAACCATTAAGTTGAAAAGAAATCAATCAAAACAAACAAATGCTGAATTAAACCAATAAAATTTAACTTATACAGGGTGTATAAGGTTCGATAGTCATAAAGTACCTAGCGTTGTTCTCCGCAAAATTCTAAGCATAATTTTCCTTATCCATTTTTCAAAATTCTCAAAAAAAATGCTTTAAATCGTTATCCAAAATTTGGCTATTATGACGTAATCCTAAGCCTTCTCGAGGCTAACGAGAAAGACAGGCTCCTCCGGCACTGAAAAATCACCTGACCAAGATAGCTCTATTAACAATCCAACCTTCATTGTTTCCAACAAAGGAAAAAACACCGATTGTTAAAATACAAGATGGAAACTTTTCAGTGCCAGAGCTGACTCTCTAAGCATTGAGTTAGTTTAGCAGCTATGATGATTTTTAGCTATGAATTTTCGTTAATTTATAAATTCATTTAGAACTCATTAAAGTAGAGCAACTCTTGTTTATTTTCGAAGTAAGCGAGTCTATTGAATCTGTCTCCTACCCTTTTATGAATGAACTTGCCTTCAGCAGGGACAGTAATTGGCATAGATAGATTACGTCAGAAGGCTTGGAATTACATCATAATAGCCAAACCGTAGCCAACGAGAAAGACAGGCCCCGGCGCGGAAAAGTCACCTGACCATACTAGTCCGAGTAACAATGTAACTTTCATTGTTTCCATCTTGGATTATAACAATATTTTTTCGTTTGTTGGAAACAATGAAGAGTAAATTGTTGGCCGGACTACTATGATCAGGTGACTTTTCCGCGCCGAGGCCTGTCTTACTCGTTGACTACGAGCCAAACTTTGGATAACGATTTCAAGCATTTTTTGGAGAATTTTGAAAAATGGATAAGGAAAATTATGCTTAGAATTTTGCGGAGAACAACGCTAGGCACTTTATGACCATCAAACCTGATACACCCTTTATAATTATTATGTTCGATTATGTTCGAATTGCGTAGTACCACTGCATTGTACTGTACAGGGTGTTGCAAAAATATATAGTACCGTATTGCTGGGTAGCCTATCCTCTCGCTTCAGGGGCCGCTTCATGATATTTGGGAAATTTTATTTAGTTAACATTGGTAAAAATGGAAAGTGAGACTTCATGTCTTAAATTTATATTCTGTAGCATGTAAGGACATAAAAATTACAAGAATATAATTAAAAAGGGACTTAAAACTAACAAAATTTAAAAGATTACGAAATAACAAAACTTCTAACAGTCCAAGTAATCTCAAGTCCACTGTCCTAGCAATAATTTTCACACCTCGTAGAAACGGACTTCATTGTTGACTCGGCACTTGCTTAAAAGGTGAAAATAAGAAATGATAACGATGAAAAAATTTTGAATTTTGAAAGTCTTGAAGAATTTGAATTTTCAAATTTAGGTCCGAAAAGTTCACAATAAAAATTTCGATGAAATGAAAATGTAGTCCAATAAATAGCAAATTATTTCATAATACTTAAAAATTAAACATGCTCCATGATAACTTAAAAATTACTTTTAATTCACCTAACAAGAAAACTAAGTAGTCACGTCAGTTCCTAGCTCGTTGCCTAGCGATTCCAAACTTATATTTTACTTAAAATTATATGCTGTCGCCCATAGATGTAATTTTTGTATGTCTTTGTAAATTATTTTTTATGTCTTTACATGCACCCTCTCCAAAAATTTTTAAACCGCGGATACGAGGTGTTTACTGATTGTCCAGTGTCGATTATTTCTCGAACTTGAATTTAAACGTCGACAAATGCAAGGTTATGATCTCCCTATGTCTCACATTGATGCTTGTATCCAGTCCTTGAAAAACTTGATACCCAAGATAAGAATCATGTCATATGGCTTCTGGGACATACCCGTTCATTCTTACCTCGTCACATTTTGTATATCAAGTTTTTCAAGGACTGGATGCAAGCATCAATGTGAGGCATAGCGAGATTACTGGATCTCTTAGCTCCTCTTTGTCTTTCGACAATCTACAATCTATTTTAATCGTTGTGGTAGAAAACGGCCCTCTTTTTATCTTCAGGATGACTTATTAGGGTTCAGCAGGCTTCTTTCCAAATTTAACATAATCCCTCTGGGCTCTGGAATGAGTAATTCAGATCATTCGTTTTGTTTTTCCCTATGCTGTTCAATTGTCATTGCTATTTCTAAACTCTTGGATTTAGGAGTAAAGGATTACATATAATTGTTCATTTCCCCGAATTTTTTTAAAATTTGTTTTGTATTGTTTGTAAATTCTATTTTAAAATTTTCTTTATTAACAAAAGATTTATATGCCAATAAAAACATAAAAGTCCTTCTCAATTTTACTACATATATAACAAATATGTATGAATTGGCATTACCTTACTGTATTTGACTTTGGTTTTAAATTTCAACTGGTCTTCAAGTTGAACACTTTTTACCAATTCCCTTCAATGTTCAGGTTTAGGGAGGAGGGCTCAGAATTTAATTGTCCACTAATTCTGGTTCTGAGGTCGAGTGTTTAAATGAACTTAATAATTCAGTGTTCATTCTGACATGGATTATTGGACTCCTTTTATTAAATTTATTTATCGGAATCCTTTCTTAATAACTCTTAAAGTTTACTAAAGAATTTCAAAGTTCCCCCCTTATGAACTCTTTCCGCTAAAAATATCAGAGAAAGCTGAAATAAGCTTTAATTTGTTTAAAAAAAAGTTTTTAATTTTTGATACATTTTCTCTGTCGAAAGCAACGGATACAAGAAATTAATGTAATATTTTTTTAAACTTACGCTAAAGCATAAATGTAAGAGATTTATTGTGTCAATTCTGAATACATAACGCCCTACCCTATGTTTAACTTATTCGTTTCGTCGTTCGTATTCAAATGTTGCATTGTAAACCCCAAAAGAAAAAAAAATGGCACAAATTGAATTAGAGTGCTCAACATTCAAAGAAAACATCGTTTGAATCTCATTGCTCTCCATAAAAAGACAAAAGTTCGAAGTAATCCTGTGATATAGACGATTTTTTTGTTCTTTTTCATTTGGAGAAAGTTCTCTAGAGCATAGTTTGCTCCTTTGTTTTGACGGGACCAAGGAAAAAAAAAGCCTCTTTTCTAACGACATCTGTCATTGGTTGCCTTGGCCTCGGTACTTCATTTACCAAACCAATTACCATCCATTTCGCATTGCCCGCCGACCCCCTCCGGTTCCACTCTTTTCTCTCCGGTGCACAAGCTCTCTTTCTCTGCCGCACATTACGAGAATTGATGAGAGTAGACGAGGCCATTTACTTGGCGCCTGATTAGAAAACATCACCGACCTCTCGCGCATTACCTGTTCTCGTAAAACGTCATCACTCCCCGCTCGTGCGACCCAACCTTTCACGTGGGGGTAACGATGAAACACGCGCTCCCATCCGCACTTGACACTTTTCATCATCGAGCGTTATATTCGGAGGCTCCGTGTAAAGGCTTCTCCTTTCCTTCCTTACACCCACATCTACCACCCCCAGCGCCATCTCCAACTACCACCTCCCCACTCATCCGACACACACTCTCTCTCTCTCTCTCTCTTGATGTTTTTTTAAAGCTTCAAGTTTTCTTTTTCTCTTTTTTGGTTGCTTTTGCTTGTCGCGTTTTTGGATAAAAAGAGTTGTCCAGGTCGAAAGAAGGAGAAAAGAAGCAAAGAAAAACAAGTGAGACGACTATACGGTTTGAAACAGCTCCTGTTTCAAATTCGGAAGAAGAAAGAATATGTTAAAGTTGTATCACTCATGAAACTTCTTCATACTTTATTCAAGTATCTTGGGTAAATCTCACTTAAAGATTAGAAATAACGTACAAAATAAAATCCACGCATTCTCAGAATAGGGTTAAATTTGCCTGTAATTATTACGAAAAAAAATCAGAGAGCCTCCCACATTTACATTGGCCAGAAGTGAATCTTATTCAAAGTAAGTGCTTAGTACATGTATCTGCGATCAAAAATTCTGCTCACATGCTGGTAGATGTTTGCGATATATCATAGTATCCAAATACTGAACTGCACTCTCCAATATAAGATTAGACGAATTTGATATCCCTTTCGACGTGATCTCGCAAATGTTCAATTGGATTGAGATCCGACGATTGTGGAGGCCAATTTAGCGAGAGCGTTATAGAATGAACTGTCCTGTTGAAGTATCTCATCTGCAGTGGGGCAAATGAACGTAACTGGGTAGACTTAAGCTGTGATGATATTTGAAAGTTTTTGTTGGTCAGGCGTTGCTCCACACGATTCAGAAGGCCCATACAATTCCATGTAAACATACTTCCCGAAGGATACTTGGAGTGTTATGACAATGAAGAATGCTGTTATCTCCATAGCACAATCCTGCCACCTAATGTAGCTGAAAACATGATTCCTCCGGCCACATTCTCCTTTTCCACCCTGATCCAAATTTTAAGCTACTCTTTGAACTGCAGATGGCAAAGGGCCTTCTAGGTACTTCCATACAATATTCGTGTCACACTTTATTGAAATCCATCGAAATGAGTCCCGAATAAACGTTTGCTAAATTTTTGACATACTGTTGCCTTTCCGTTAGAAAGTTATAAGTCTGACAATTCTTTTCTCTTCTCGAGCATCAAAACATGCCATTCGGTGGATTTTTGTCTGATGGTCTATTCTCTATAAACCTGAACAGCAATTGCTATCGGATACATTATACTCTGTTTAGCTAATGCTCACACAACTGTTTCAAGCAATAATGATCATTCTACATTCAAAGTCTGTTAAACCACATTTATTACCCTTTCTTTCATTAGCAATACACTTTATTAGTCTTTGTAAACATCCACCAAACCCTTTTATTAACAATATTGCCATCCACCGAAAATAGCATGCCATCATAGCTCTTTTGCATAAAATGATGTGGTGATCATAACAAATCTACTATTGAGTATACCACACTTTGCATCGATATGTTTGTTTTGGCTGGATACCTCAGGGGAACCGTAACTGTATTATTATTAAGCATTATAATTTATATTTATGCTCAATAACTAAACATAAGAAAGTACGGTATCAATAGCACTAAAAGCAATAAATGATTTGTTGATCGGATTTTGGAAAATTTGTTGTTTTGTTTTGTTCGTAATCGATCCTCAAACTATTGATCGAAATTTTGACCGTGTCCAAGATCGACGCGGGAACGATGCAGGCATACATAGCTGGCTGCTGCCGACCCCGCGGGTACGTTTTCTCCCGATTCGGACGACCCTCGATTGGCTACAACAATTTGTATTTGGAAAATGTTGTCTACCTTTTAAATTTCTCCTAAACTTACAATTTTACTTTTGCAATCTTTGGAACTATTGAGGGGGTAAAAATGCGTATTCTTTCCCCTCCCTCCCTCCGCTCTACTTCCACCTCCTCCCCGCTTCCTCCCTTGCTTTGTTTTGTTTACTTCATTCTGGGGCGGATCTGCTATACACTAGCGGCGATGCTGCCTATCCACTAACAGGCAACTTTTTCGTTATTTTAATTAAGTGCAATTTTTAATGAAACAACGTGTTTTAACGAAGTGTGAATGTACAGTGTTAATCAAAAGTCTCCATACAAATGGGGGTAACGGTGACTAATGTCACTTTTTCTTTTTGCAGTAGGTGAACTAATTAAAAGGAATGCCACTAACGAAGGAAGAACGAATTGACATCTTTCTCTAGGCTGGGGGTGGTACCACCCGCCATGTAGCGCGTACTTTCAATAAAACTCACGGGACGCAGATAACCCATGACACCTTGGCAAAACTCATCCAGAAATTCACCAGACTTCACTCCCATGTATTTTTACCTTTGGAGTCACGTAAAATCGATTGTGTATCAGAAGAAAATCCGTACTTTGAATCATCTTAAAAGGAGAATCACGTTAGCTTGCATTTACAAATAAAAGGAGAAACATTGTCATGTGTTTGACAGAATTAATTGGAGCGCCTGTCTTTTTGTTTGGACATGGAAGGGAAACATGTGAAAAATATCCTATAACTGTAGCTTATTATAATGCCCATTTGTATGGAGACTTTTGAGTCACCCTGAACTATGTCCGAAGCCTGTTCAAAAACCTTTTGTTTGATACCTCAATCATCGTTGTGCGTTTTGTATCTGAAGAGAAATAATATATGCGATTAAATCAATCTGAGTGTATCATCAGAAAGGTCACCCTCAACTTTCTATTCATTGCACTTAGTATAATTTAGATATCTACGTTTTTAATCAAGATAAAAGGGCAGTTAAAATCTTTTGATTCACCCTGTATGAATTCACTTGCCAATGTAAAACTGTCGGCAGAAACCAAAATTGAGGCCTCTTTGTACGCATTCTACTAAAGCAATGACCCCTTTTTTAAATTATAACTAATGAGAAAAAGATAATAAATTAGCCAGTGATTCGCTTATCATCATTTTATGTACTTTATATTTTCCTTATGGTTATGTGTACGTTTAGAATGAATTATAGATTTAATAATTAGGAATATGTTCCTCCTTTAATAAAGTTATTATGTGAAAAAAAATGTCCACATATAATAGGAAACGATTATGCTTTCTGTGTTAGCATGAAGTAAATGACGTCATTAATAAAGCGATTAGCACCTCGTTGTTGAGGTTTCCTTGCCTGTCGTGGGGCTCAATTCCTGTCTCGAAACAGAAAATTTAACGCGATAAGGGGGAAACGTGTCAGTGCAATTGCTCTACATAAAAGGGGGAGCGAAGGGAAGAAGGTTTTGTGGGGGAGGGGGGGGGGGGGGGGGGGGGGACTCCATTTGTCCAGCAGCGGTTCTTATGGCTCCTTGTGGCTAGGCGCGATCGTTCAACTAAATCAATCCGCTAATTAGTGCTGCCAACATGTTGCTAATTGCATTGTTGGCAAAACACGATAATTACTTGGTTGGGTAAGCTTAAGATTCGTATGATTTGACACAACACTAACATTAGACTTTTTGGTGGGGTATCTTAACCCTGTACTCTGTTATCTTTGGACTGCAATTCAGAATTTACTCATCAAAAAGATTTTCATTTTATGGATCACGTTATTGATTTTTCTAGGAAAAAAAATACACGAATATGGATCTTATTTGGTCAATATTAACTATATTTTCCCACTAAATTTTCGCTTTAGATTATTTTATGTTTCGTTTTTGCAAAAAATGTGGTAGACCTGCTCTTTAATGCATGTCACATGCCTTTTTTCTTATATGACTTGGCTCGTAATATCGCATTATTTCACTTTCCCACATAGGTTTTATTTTATTAAAATCTTCTTGCTACTGAATAGAAAAGAAGGGGAATTTAGAAGGACGTTTTATTAACGAGGTTTTTCGATCTCGTTCCGATCCAACTTGCAGGAGATGCAGAAAGAGAGAAAAAAAAGAAGAGAAGGGGGTAAGTGAGGCGAAGGTTTCAACGTTTGTCAGGCGGGTCTGTGCCTCTCCTTACAACAAACCATCTTTTGTAAAATACGAGCGTCGCACGAGCGTTCATTGTTATATGGCGCAAGTGGGAGTTCGCTGTAGCAAGATCTTCCCCAACCAGGAATTGTTTATAGCGAGGGTCTCGGGGTGATCTCGACTGAGCCATCAACCAGACCGAGGCTATTGCCGCCGGAAATAGTTGAAGGGAAAGAGGAGGAGAGGGCGGCGGGAGAAGGGGTAGGGAGTAGGGGTAGAAGAAGATGGAATGGTCGGGTGGGAGAAATTCGTTATCGATTGGATTTGCAATAACTTTCGGCAGGCTGCCCACCGACAGGAATGCGACGATGACGACGACGACGACGACGAAGGAAAGGAGGGGGGGGGGTAGCGAGCGTATGGAGCTATCACGACACGACGGAAGAGTCTTGATGGACGCTGCCACGCGAGCACGTGACTGAAATGGCCGAGCAACCGGACGAACGTCTCCGATCCAATTTCGGAAAATTTTTCTCTTCCCGCCATTGCTCGTCGACTGTCACTCCCTCTTCGCCGCTACCCTCCACCCTATTCGCTTCCAGTGGCCCCCTTGCTTTGTCTCAGGGGGATTGTATCACGTGCATCGCTCAGCTACAAAACAAACACAATTGGTCCGTTAAACGTTTCCAGGTGTGTACTCTTAATTATCTTCTCGTTCATCACTGGCTTTGTATTCTTTCTCATTTATGTTCGCGTATTAGTAAACGATTAATGGTTGCTGTTATTCCATGAAACAAATTACGTTATTAACTAATCAAGTGCAAGTTTAATTGTTTGCCATTGTTCAATGTTTTTATGAGGTGGCTCCTTTATTTCAGGTAAAATATTACAAAATCTGGTGTTATACAGTTTCGTGACTTATCGTATATTTTATTTAGAAAGACCCTTTTTATTGTATGGTATCTCGATTAGCAATAGCTCAGCAAAATTAGCATAAAGGGCTTTGGTAGAGCACTATAAATTTATTTCGACAACTTCGTCATCTACAGGTTCACATTTACAAATGAAGATTTCTAAAATCGAGCTTACATTCAAAAATAAACACGTAATTAATAATTAAAAATATAACAATCACTAATTAATATATAAACAATTTACAATGTTAAATAAATAATATTGTAAGTTATTCATGTTATTATTCGAGGTTTAAGGGAGACTCGTGTAATTTGGACCGTCGTGTAAATCGAACCAGCCTTATTTTGCACAATTGCACGTTAGATGGCGCCTCTCTCCTGATTGAAAAATGATCATAGCCCTTACCTAGAAGGGTATGAAAAACATAGGTTGTATTACTTGAGTTATTGGTGAAAAAATATCAAATTTTCTCTTTTGATACGGTCTCATGTTACTTTGAGGTAAGATAGTAATCGTGTATGTAACTAAGTGTTAGTGCCGGTATGTATCAGGAATGGGTTAAAGAAAAGGGGTCTATGTACTTGTTAATAAGCATGGTTTTAGTTGGAAAGGTTTGAAGGTTGGTCGCCATTTTAGATTTTAGAATTGTTGGCGTGTTGTGTAATTTGGACTTTATATACTTTATGTAAATTAGACCAGGGTCGATTTACATGCCGAACATTATGACTTTTATTTGACATATCCAAATTTTTGACTTCATATAAGCTTAACCCATACGTTATTTAATTAGGATATAAGCTCATCCCATATAATATGTTCCATAGGGTTGCTGATCATTTGTATCTTTCACAGTGCACTAATAAACACATAAGTTAAAACATAGTTTCTGCTATTACTCGGCATATTGTTGTAACTGGACCACCTGGTTCAAATTACACTACCCGTTGTGTAATTCGGACCGAATGCAAAAAAATTTTTAAATTTCATATGAAAGCCATATCATTATAATATTCCATTAAAATAGTGCACCAAAAAAGATAGCTCAAAATGTCCACTATATAGCTACGTTTGAAAATTGGAGCTACATCATTTTGAATAGAAGTTACTGACCTTTTCCCTTAGGGGGTCCAAATTACACGGGCCTCCCTTAAATGATGTCTTGGATGATATTTAAAATATCATTTATATCTAATTGGAGATCATTACACTAGTCAACACATTTTTTGCGTCCAAGACCACAGATAATTCGAATGCGCTTTTAGGTTTTTTTATCACGTCTCGTTCCAAGGTATGTACATAGAGGCTGCAATGTAAATATAAAGGATGTGAGGAAAAGCGGCTGCAATATTAAAATATCCATATTTTGGGGTCGCAAGGAAATTTATAAAGCCCCAAACACTGAATAATTCTAATGTTTCATTGAAAAACAAGAAATTTGTAAATGCTAGAAAATTTTTTATTGCATATTTGAAAATAACGTATTAAAATAATATAAATAAACGGTTTTTTTAAAGATACAAAAATAAAAAGTTTTAAAATGTTGACTAGTGTTATTTATGTTCTTGTCACCACTGTATTTTTGAATTTATAAATTTCCACGCTTTCTGGCAGGCTAAGCTTCTTGCAATTTTTGTTGCTCTTATGATTTGTTTTGATCTTATATTAGGGTTTATATCTTGTAAACCAGATTGGGATTTATGGTAATTTAAAGGTTTAACAAAAATTGATTTGTTGTCCTTGCTGATCCATAATCTTATGTGTTCATTGTATCTGTGCCAAAACTTTATTGAGGTCATTCCACTATAACAATTCTCAAACAAATTGTCATATGTTTTGCGCTTCAGTTTAGCAATACTTGACAATATCCCTAATACTTATGAATAAGCTTAGCAACCGTTCATCCACTTTCGCTAATACCACTGATCGCTCAACAAGTGTTATAGACTACTGTGACAGCTCGGTGAGCTTTCATTGTTATCTTATGCCAACTCTTGTTTATTGCCTTGCTATTAATTCATTATGGCAGTTATATTTTTGTATTCTGAATGAGAAATTGTTGCAAGCATTTATTGTTATAGCTGATATATAGTTTTGGAATTTTTTTATGGGATCATGAGCTTGAGAGGAGGGATTGTTGCGTAGAGTCAACGAGTATTGGAATTTGGCAGAGATAGGGAGGGAGTTTTTAGAGTGAGTGCTAAAAAATACCAGACGTGTCCAGAGGTGACGTACGTAAGGTGTATAAGTGCTTTAGGTTGACCGTTTTAACTGACGTGTAGGAAGTACCCCAGTAATATTGGTAATAAGGGGTATTTCTACAATTTTGGCGTGAACAGTTGCTATCTGATGTACGAATCAGGGTTAAGGCACAGTATAGTTAGACAGCACACTCGCCCTGATTTGTTCCGATAAGTTTGCCATATTGTGTGACTGTACCCAGCAGTCTCCTTTCCTAGCTGCGGAGGCGGGCAGGAATGATAGAAGCTTCTGTCTGTGTCGTACACGTGTTTTTTTTTTATTTATTTGTTTTTTTGCTTGTGTTTTAATTTGTAAGACAGCTAGAATAGTGTTTCATGGAGCACTTCCCACAAAATGCATCCAAAAAGAACATAGGACTTTGCTTATATACACAATTGATTAAAATGGTATTTCCCTTACCATGTTTCACCAAAAAATTTCTTAAAAATTTGTTTGTTAGAGTAAGAATTTACATTACATTGAAATTTTTGACAAAAACAAATTAAAAATTTCATTTGGCCCATATGTTTTTTTTTTATTCTTAATTTTACTTGAATTTTTTGAGCCATCTGATGACGTTCTTTAATACAATGTAAACTTCAATTAAATTTTATTTCTTGTTTTCTGACTAGGGATTAATTAAAATGCTATATATTACTAATATTTATAACAAAGAAAAATATTTTTAAAAATAAAATAAAAATGCTAAACAACAAAATATTTATTTCCTAAGGAATTATAAATCACAGAAAACCTTTTTTAATAATCATGTCGAAAAAATTTGCAACTCTATAATAACATAGAGCATATCTAAAATTTGCACTTCCATGGAGTACAGTCAGAAAATATGGCGATTGTCGAGCTTTCCTGCCAAGCACGGTCTGAACAATATCAAAGATTCCGCCTTGGAGTGCGCCTAGTGTCTAACTATACTGTGGTTAAGACACGTCGTCCATATTTAAGACTAATTAGGAATCTCAGAATGGAACACAAGACTCAGAAGGTAATATACCGTGCGTTTCAAAAGTTCCCGCACTGCCCCTTCTGTATGTAGGGACAGCCTAACCTATGGCAGCAGGAGTTGTTTTCACGCAAGAAACTCTTTTTAAACTGTTACTGTAACACTATAAGCTTAATACTGTATACCGTAGGTTTTATAAATAAAAGTTCTATATTTTACTTTAACCTTTTATTTCACTGTCATATTCGCGTATTTGCATTTATGTAAAATAAGTAGCGGGATTCGTAACGACTGGGAGCACCCATTAATTGAAAAAAAGAGGTTGAGAGATAGTGGCTCCTGTCTACCAGCCCTTCAGCATACAGGAGGGGCTCAGACACATGACAGTACGTTATGCAGGGAAAGTCATCTCCTGCGTTCGGGAACTTTCGAAACACACGATATAGTTATTGCTTATTGTAATCTGAACTAATTGGATATGAATTGATTTATTTATTGCATGTTGGGCTTAATGATAATTAATTGCATTATTGCGTTGGTATCGAATTTCAAGAACATATCTGGAGACAACTGGAACATAGATTTTATGCTGTCATGTTGAGCAGTGACTCCATTATACTGCATTCTTCAAAGATAATCTGTCATGTGTCTTCTTCCGGAACTGGTAAAGGCGTTCTTATTGACTTTATTAATCTCATAATAGGAAGAGGGAATGGTGGGCCCGTCATCAGAGTCCCAATTATATATCAACTATGTGGTTTATGTATTTTCCAGTCGTTTGGGTATTTCTTCGTTTGCAATAAATACAAGGTTATTTATCCATTAAGACAGTTGTCCGGTTTTATTTTGAACTCAGGATCATTTCCTAGTTGCCCCTGTTGTCGGAGCTTAAACCCGATTCGGGGACAACGCAACACTACGCTAGCTAAATTTTAAATTAGAAATATGTTTAATATTGTATTGGGCCCTTCTTTGGCTCGAATTATAGCATTTATGGCACAAGGGGGTTTAAGCACTTCTTATTCAATGGAAGACCGAGAATTCACCAAATATTCGTTCCAACATGTTCCAAACATTCTTCATACGATTGGGATCTTGACTCTAGAGCTGCCAGGTTAACTGCTGAACGTTATCTTCGTGCTCGCTAAACCATCGCTGAACCAACAGTATTAGATAAATAAGCCGTCTCATGCAAGGAAAAATTGCAGCATTGTAGGTTGCATTTCATTGGCAACAATGTTTAGGTAACCAGTGAAACTCACCCGACCTTCCATGAAAATTAGGGACGATTTCCACACGAAGAGAAGAAGCTCCGTGTCTTGACACCATGACCAGAACCTTAAGGTGTCTTGATAAGGAATGCTGGATAAATTGTTCATGATCTCCCACCAAACTCTTTGCCTGCATTCTGTACAAAACAACGTGTATCCTGATTCTTCATACCACTTAAACTTCTTCCATTTTTTACGTGCCCAGTCACGACGTTCCAGTCACGGCGTATGCAATTAAATTTAGAATATCAATTGCTAGACATCGTTAGTTTTTACTTTGCAATACAATAGTTAGTCTATAGCGTTGACATCAATACTGCTGAAGCAGTACAAAACATTTGTCTTGCGAAAGGAAAGTTCCGTAAATCATTTGTCTATACTCGTGAATAGTTATTCCAGCGGATAATTCATGCGGCCAATCTAATTCTCAATGAGGATGTCATACTTCGTGTTTATGAGTCGATGATTCGTAGTGTCGTGCTTCTATTCAGGTTCAATGAGCACATTTTGAGCAACGTTATACTAAATCGTATACTATAATTGTGTTTTTAAATGTTAATTATAAGTTCATATCATATGCTTTGTTTACCTACTTTCCACTACACTAATAAAAAACTTTGATCTGTTGTAATTCTGTAATTGGAATATAAACTACATTCATATCACATTTTTATGCTCAACCTGACCTCCCCAATATAATGTATTGTGAATCACCCTCTATAATTCTGTTTATTTATTTATTTATTTACTTATTTATTTATTAAAAAGTATAGGGTGGTTATAATTAAACTTTCTCTATGTAACAAGTTCTGGACAGGAAACTATTATAGGAGCTGTACCAAACTCGGTAGGAATAATGTCCAGATTATGGGGCGCAAGATTTGCATGTCATGGCGCCACGGCTGCCATTTGTACCATATTTGGCACCAGGTGCGTTGATAGGTCACAAATATGATAATGGGTGGCAGCCTCATCTTATCTGACTTATGATAATGGACTTATCCGAAGAGAAACATATCAAGAGAGATCGCAGGCATACCCGTGGAAATGCTTCGTGAAGCTGTACAGCATGCTATCCTACTTGCTTAGTCCTTATTTCTCTTCCACATGTTCTTTACAATGCCCATATTGCTTTTCCTGTAGGTGGGATCACTCGCTTTGCAATTACAGACGGTAAGTAGGGAAAGTTTAATTATAACCATCCGGTATATAGAACAGGAAAGTACCTACGTAAAAGATAAAAGAAAATTACGAAAAGTATTCAATTATAAAAATGTTCAAAACAAAAAAAATTGCAGTTTTTACAGAATTCTTTAATAGAACAAAAAAAGTAAATCTATACCATTTAAATTGTTTAATCTAACTCCTATAACTCAAAAAGTGAACTCCTATTTCAATGGCTATATCAAGGTGGATATTTAAAACTTATATTATGTAATTAAATAGGGCGTTACTAAACATACGGCATAATTTCAAAAATATTTTCTTCTTGATGATTTTTGGGAATGCCGCTGTTTCGAAGATACAGGGCGATAAAGGATTTTTCGACAAAAACAATCTTTTATTACATATAAAGCTTCCTAATCTATAATAACTGCTGAAAATGACTACCACTAGCTAGGATGCATGAATCCAATCTTCTCCACATTGACTACCGAACTCTTTCAAATACACTCCGTTTTTTCTTATTGCATTACATCCGATTTCTCGAATCTTCTACATTTTCCACTGTTTTTTCACAAACTAACGATTTTAGATGGCCTCATAGAAAAAAAATCCAAGGTGTTTAAGTCCGGGGATCGAGCAGACTATAAATGAGATCCATTACGACCAATCCAGCGGTCTTGAAATGTTGCATTTAAAAACTCACGAGCAAACACGCGAGTTTTAACAACATTACATTTTTCGTTGCCAGTGGTATATTTTCTAGAAAGACAGGTGGCGAGTGTTCTAAAAAACAGCTGTTTATAGCAATCAAAATGTTATTAAAAGATATCAGTATTGTTTGTGTCGAAAACCTTTTATCGCCTTGTATCTTATAAAAAAAAGCGGCACTCCGAAAATCTTCAAAGGATCACTCCTTGAATATTTCCCATTTGTTTAGTAAACACCCTGTATAACTCATTCTCGAATTCCCTCCCTAAAAACAAATTTGCCCTCCGAAGTTGTGCGCTCCACTTTGGGAAACCCGGGTCTAGACAGTTGTTATCATAAACTTCGTCGAGCTTCCAATAAATTTCAGCTTGAGTCCATAACATCTTATCTTTACTCTCATATTTCGCTGCGCATATCTTGCTCGCCAAAGCAAACCACACAACTGCCAAGACCACGTATATGTAAAATGGAGCCACACGTACGAGTTCGTGTATTTACATACTTTATACTACTGTATAAAACTTATTTTTCTAATCCCTTCTCGTTTTTGCACTGTTAATTTGCTTTAGCAAGTGAAAACAGAACACTGATAAAATTCCAACGATAATACAGCTTGCTTCCTGACAGACAAGGCCATTTACAAGCCCAAACACAAAGCTCTGTTTTATTTAGAAAGTTAGCCTGTTAAGGTAACTTTTGAGAGTATCTCATGGCATTAAAATAATTTTTATACTGTTATTCGTGTAAAAAGAAAACTTAAGGAATGAAGATACCGGATTAATTATACAGTTGCATACAGCGGTTTGTTTTTGTGTGTTATTACAGCAGAATAAATCGGATGCTTCAGTCCGTCGTAAAGTGATAGGTATGCGGGCAGGACGACCTTTGCGAACTCTGGCTGGTGATATTGTACTAGAGCTAAATGTCGAGACAAATGGAATAGTCTAATGTTCGGCAACGAATCTCGGATCTGTTTCGGTAGTGATGATCATCGAATGCGAGGTGGCAATTAAGTTAATAGTACTTTTTGAGCAACCCATTATCCTATCATGCCGCCGTTCATTATCCTTCATTCAGAGTATAGCAAATAATATGTTACAGCAACATAACGGCAAGGCAACATTCAGAACTTAAGTAGGCGTGTTTTACAAGGTGAGACAGGGTGATTCCTTGACAAGCACATTCTCCACGATCTCTCCAATTAAGAATCTTGAGGGCGTCTAACTTATGCTTTCTAATAAACTCAAAATGAAAAAGCAGTCTGGAATTTAGAGAGCACCACATAAGCCATTATACCCCATGATTTAATGCCACCCCATTCAAAAACGGTGAGCCATACTTCTTACTAAACACTTCGTATATTCAGCCATTGGATATTTATAATTTTTAACGTACTTCTCTATCTGTTTGCCAAGTTTTGTCTCACTTGAACCATTTCTTCATGGCGCTAAATTTTCTCTGCGGAGTAATGCATTTCTTCATGGAGTTCATCAGTACTGACAAATAAAAGATAAAGACTGATTTTGCTCTGTGAATTCCATGTTCTCGATCTTCCTTGAGTGATCTGCATCATTTCAATAGGCACCTTTGATCAATTTCATTTAATTTTTTTTGGCTTCTTTTAGGATAACTGACTATGTCCTGTTATTGACTTTTAATTAATTCTTTTACATATGTAAGGTGCAAATACTAACATTCATATCTCGTAAAGTGAAAAGTCTGCGCCACAGCATCGTTTCAGGTAAAACTCCCATTCCAAGTAAAACTTTTTATACCCAGTTTAATTAAAGAGTTGACGCACCAAGAAGAAAGTATGACACGAAAGTTGGTATTTGGAATATACTTGTAGAAAAAGTAAATATTGGATTCTCAGAACAACTGATTTATTGGACAGAAAACGTTACATATAAGAAGTAAGTCTATATGGCGTGGGTCCACCTCTGGCCTAGTACAAGCCGTTACCCGACCTGGCATAGTCATAAAGTTCCGGTTGATATTTTAAGAGATACCTTGTCAATGATATCCAATTGGCGGGCTAATTGGTTGACAATCAGATCTGTCCCTTCAACGTAATGTTTCGGAATCATGGAAAGGCGTACCTTGCGTTATCTTGATGAAAAATAAGCCAGCGGTTCATTTTCGGGGTGTCGATATTGATTTTTGAAAACAAAATTATTTTAAGATGCAGAGAATTTACGAGGGCGAGTCAAATGAAAACCGAAAAATTATAATTAAAATTCCAAATTTCGCCCTACAGTGTTGTAATTCTCAGATCCGTTGAAAATAAGTTGTAGAAATATCCGGTAGGTGGCAGGAAAATGGAGACAAGCAAACAACGTCACAGCAGCAGTTCAAACATGCACCAAAGAAGAACAGGGTTCAGTTATCCGATTTTTGAGTAGTGTAGGTGTGAAACCTATTGAAATGATGTGGTGGGCTGAACCATGACTAATGTCTAACAATTCTGCAATTTCATCAATCGTTGCTCGGCGATTTTGCAACACTAAGGCTTCAACTGTTCTAATATTCTCCGGCGTCACAACTCGATGTGCCCGACCGGGGCGTCTGATACTGCTATCACACCATTTGTGAACTTCACACTCCATTCATAAACTTGCCGCTGTGACAAACTTGCATCACCATTCATAAACTTCTTTGGTGCATGTTTGAAGTGGGGCGGCCATCTTTAAACTGCTGCTCTGACGTTGTTTGCTTGTCTCTACTTTCCTGCCATCTACCGGATATTTCTGTAACTCATTTTTAACGGATCTGCAGAATTACAACACTGTGGGGTGAAATTTGGAATTTTAATTACACTTTTGCGGTTTTCATTTGACTCACCCTCGTATAATTTAAAAATGCTTCCAAATAAAATGCAGTTATAAAATAAACAAACTCCTCCTTGATTTTTTGAAGAAACTTCCTAATTTCCCTCTGTACTCTCTATCCAATTTCTTTTCAGAAAAACAGGAGAAAAGTGACTTAAGTGCATTGCCAATTTTTTTGCATGGATAAATTTAACTTTAAGCCTGTCACTTTATTATTAAGTTTATTAGGATTAAAAAATGAAAGAGAGAGGAAGTGGGTGTACAATAAAGTTCAGGGCAATTTCTTCTCGTAGCTTATCGTTTTTCTTCTTGCCGCTCTCAAAATACGCGGGCACAATTAAAAGAGATTCCATCAAACTTTTCTTAAGAAAACAATGAATAATTGAAGAGAATAGGAGGGGGAAAAAACTTCACATTCTCAACGAAACATTATACGAGATTAAAAATTTTCCTGAAGGCAATATCTTGATGGATTAAAACATAAAAGTTACAAAAATGTTCGGCAAAATAATTTTATAATTTAATAATATCAACGATAAAAAACTCCTGTTCATCTAACATCACTTAAGTAATGTTCTGAATTTTATTACAGTTTTTATTTGTAAACTCGCTTTAAAAATTATAATTGAATGTTAATTTAAAATGCTTTCAAAAAGTTAAATAATCTAGATACTGTAACCATACACTACTAAATCTAAGCAGGAGAAGGGAATTTAAGGTATTATTTTTAATGATGGATCTACAGTTTGTATATGCAAAGAGTAAATTTCTAAAAAATCAGTGACGCTTTAAAAGTTTGTAATTGGAACTTTATCTCTATTATCAAGGCTCAAAAGTTAATTTTTGTGACTTCTCAGCGCTTACACTAAGGTTATTAGGAATACCTTTATTCAACCGGGCACGTGAACTTTCCTATAGACAGACTTGACTTTTAACGCTCTACATCTTTTGTTCTAATTCCTCGAGAATTTCCTCTGCACCCTGTATAAGCAATGGTATATCAATTTCAATATCCATTTAAACTTGAATGTCTCGTGGCATAGACTCCACAAGACTGCGGAAACATTCTGGTGAAATGTCAAATTCACGCCAACAGCCCTCTTTTGCTTTCTCTATAAGATTGAAATTTTGTAATTCTGCCATCTATTTTAACAACACTCTCTACATATACAAAAGTATTTGGCCACTGAATATTTTTCAGAAAAATTACTTTATTATTTTATTAAGTAACAGGTAGGTCCTCCTTTAGCTTGTATTACAGCCCAACACGTCGAGGCATACTTTCCACAATTTGTTTTTAAGTCTGGCAAGCTCTCCATTTCCTTTGCAAGGCTATTAGAAGAGATTATTGCCAAGACGGGCGTGGTTTGCGTTTTCGGACCCGTCGTTACTGTTCGTCCCACAAGTGTTCGATCGGGGCTCTGAACAGGCCAATCAAGCAAATTCACCTTATTTTCTCGAAACCAGCCCTGTAAACGCTTTGGAGTATGAGCTCGATCCTCTTGAAATATAGGGTAGATGTACCAGTAATTGACAGTTTAAGACATTACTGTGAAACAAAATTGTGTACCTAATACAAATTGTATTCTGAAACTTTTCTAATTATACCATTAAATTGTAAATAGAATGCAGAATGCGCCAATCTCTATACAATTATTATATCTTTAAAAGCTATTAAGTTATTAAATTTTTTCCTAACTAATGCATGAATCGCCAGTAGTTGACAGTTAATGCACCAGAAGTTGACAGGCAGTTTCACCAGTAATTGACAGTACTTTAATTACACATTTTTATTATATATTTATACAAAAAATTGATAACATTCAAAAGTAGCTGAAGAAATCAAGCATTTTTAAGAATGTGTAAAATATTTAACATAACTAAAATTGTGCTTTTAAAACTTAAGTTGTTCATATTGATCATTTATCTTTTTTCCCCTTTGAAATAATAAATAAAATCAGTCTATTCCCAAGTAGAGTGCAAAGACCATAAAAAATGAAGGTGTTTTCCAGTAGTGCAGTATCATCAGATCTTGGCCAACAATATGTTCATAGAAAAACTTGATTTTTGTCAACTGTTCTCCAACTTTGCAAAATTCATCCAATTCATCCTATGCTACGTCTTATCATACTAAACAGAATAGTAGTTTTTTTCTTGGAAGATAACTTGTCCTGGGCTATCTGTTGATCGTCTCTGTGACGAGATTCAGGACCAATAAAAAGAATCGGCGAATAGGGCGTAGAAGATTTATGTCAAAGTGGGTGATCTAGAAATTGACAGTCAAGTATCTATAATTGACACAGTTAGGTTAAATACTGAAAATTCAGAAGTTACACTTAAAACCATCATGTTTCCTTATTATTACCCTACATTCTAAACCACATTAGTATATTTTGTGGTCGTTTTTTTTTTAAACACAGAAATTATCAATAACAGACAGGTTATGTCAATTACTAGTGACACTACATATCTAGGTTCTAGTAATTGACGGTGGATTAAAACAGTTAAAAAATTAGTCATTAGAAATTCTGTTACTACTAGAAGTATTGTCCACTGATCACACAAAAAGGTTCACGTAAAATTAATAACAGATATTGCATAACATTCATGAAATAAATTCAAGTACTCAAACCCTCGCGTAGTGGTTCATTACAAGGTTTTTTCGACTCGATAAGGCATTGAACAATCGACACGTGTTTGCGGCCATAATAGGTACCAAAGTTCCTTGTTTTTGTTTTTCTGGGAAGACTTATACGTTGTTTAATAAGAGGTGGCAACCCCAGTCCCTTTTCTTGCTTTGTTATTTTATTAAAAGCCTTTAAATCGTGGATTGTCAATTACTGGTACACTGTCAACTACTGGTACATCTACCCTACAACCGTCATCCCCATAGTATTGCCACAGTATAGGCAGGGTCGAATAATTCAGAACGTCGAGGCACACGTTATACGTTCATGGTACCAGGTACAAGACCTAATGGGCCAAGTCCTAACCAGGAAAACCATCCCACACCATGAGGAACCCTCCACCGAACTTCTCCATTGGAACAACACAGTCTGGAAGAAACCGTTCTCCGGGTTGTCGCAACACCCAAACACGTCCATAAGACTGGAAGAGTGAATACCGTGAGTCATCACTCCAAAGAACAGTTTTCCATTCTTCAACGGTCTAGGACAGTCGACATATTAGTATAAACGACGCCTCGCATTAACATTTGCAATCATCGGGTTGTGTAACCGACCCTGTACAACTCTTTACGGATAGTTTTGTTACTATGGCGCTGCCAGATGCATTTCCAACCTCTTCGGCGTTCGAAGCGGCAGAGGAAGTGCGAGACTTTCTTGACATGTCGTTCCCGGTAACTTCTGTTACGTTTTGTGAGTTTCTGCCGTCGTCCGGAACGTTCTTTTACTGTTGTTGCACCGTCTCGCTTCCGTCTTACATATATGAGGGGTTATAATGCGTGGGTTACACGTCTTGAAAACCAAGCGTTTTATACATTTTCCTAATATGTCTCTGTGTTTATAGCTGAAGCAAAGCACTCGATAACATAACTTTCATCCCTGGATAAATATAATTATTTACACAAAAATAATTGGCTGTCCTCTCTCCATAAATAGCGATTAGATTCCTCGTGAATTTGTCCAGCTAATGAATCGGCTATAAAAATATCGAAATTAAAAGCGACAAATTACGAAATGACATTCTTTTGGAGAAGTTCAGAATTAAATAAAACGCATTCGCATCAATTCTCCATTCTGACCTTGGCAGTGCTCCTCAATGGTTATAAAAGGCACGACGGACGTATTTAGCTATATCTTTTTTTGACAAATCATGATGCTCCCAGTCGACCATCCTGGTATGTTATACTGCATATAAAGAAGCTTAGGATATCGAATATAAACTCATGTTTGTAAAAATTGCAACACCATGAAGGAACCATCAAAGTTAAATGGAATTTAATACACAACTTTTAATGGGTGTCAGCGATTAAGATGGAAAATCGGACGCGAAGAGACCAGAGAGAGGTAGATAAGAAATCGGAGAAGGAGAAGAGAAGATCTATGAAGCGCCGTACAGGGAAGCGACCCCCGCGAGAAATG
This sequence comes from Rhysida immarginata, assembly GCA_023313115.1. Taxonomy (NCBI): domain Eukaryota; kingdom Metazoa; phylum Arthropoda; class Chilopoda; order Scolopendromorpha; family Scolopendridae; genus Rhysida; species Rhysida immarginata. The sequence goes on along the minus strand of JAHWFO010111394.1, from coordinate 162,455 downwards.
AGGAAGGTCGGGCGAGTCGATGAAAGGAGAAGAGAAGAAAAAGGAAAAAAAGAGAGACAGAGACTGCTCAGCATGGAACCAGGCAAGTTGGAAAAGAACTTCGTCTTGGGAAAGTCAGAATTGATAAGACAGAAAAAGGAGATGGACTGAGACGACGAAGAAAGATAAAAAGAAAGCCACAGCAAGCAGAGAGAAAGGAGAAATTTGGGAAATGGTGGGAATCACGACAAAAACAGAATACGTCGAACATACGGGGGACTCAATTAATTACGGAAAAGGCAGAGTCAACGGACAAGAGATAGCCGAGTGTCATGCCGATAGAGAAGGTGGCAAAGGACAAAGATTCTATGGCGGGAACATATTGCGAAGAAGCGCAGGCTGCAGCGTGGTCAAATAAAAGTGTGTTAATAAACTAATTATATCTTCACAATCACGGCGATATATCGAGCGTCGGAGATAGACTCTCGTATAGTTTTAGCCACTTCTATCATAAATCCATTTAATGTTTAATGCTATTATTCCTCTTTCTTTTACACGTAATCCAGTCTCATTAAGAAGCCAATTTGTCCCGGATATCGTTACGGAAAGATTCAACTTCGCCTCAAACAACACCAGCCATACTTACCTTCCCAAGGTCTTTCATCCTTAACTCCATGTAGGACCAGGGTCCGAAGCGTCGACAGTACATCATAAATGTAAGACAGCCACTTTGTTAAAAAAAACAAAAAACTCTTGATCACTGACTTATGAAGCTCTTAACATTAAAGAAAAGAATCTTTATTTAAAAAAAAAATGAGTAGGCATAAATATATATAATTCAGTAAATTGTGTCTTTCTACGTAGGACGGAGCGCCTACTCTCCTCCGTATGTTGGGTGTTTGAAAATGCTTCAAGGAAGCCATCTAGTCATAGTTGTATGCTTCATTTGATACTACTAAATTAATAGATAGTAAATTTTTCATAACATCGTTCCTTCTTACTCTGCTGTCACACGCACAGTAGAATCACGTGACAATGGATCCAAATAAATGATTAGAGTTTAAAAGCGAAAAAACAATATTATGTGTCCGAAATTAGTATTTGGTGTAGCCACCACACGCTGCTATATCACGTGACATGGAGTCAGATTTTGAATGTCTGCCTGGAGAAGAGCATTCCTAACCTGACCTAACCTAACCTGCATTCCTTGTTTTTCAGAATATTAATGCAAACCTACCTTTGTTTTTTATTTTATATCACAACATTGAAATTTCTTCCGAGTTTCATCCCGATTAAGAATACACAATAAAATCCGTATTTCGATATCTCAAGAGGCTTGATCTTATTCGATTTTATTCACTGGCCTGAAGATCCTTATGCCAACGCTTAGCATTCCTCACTGCCATTTTGAATTCATTACTACCCCAAAGACGATTTATGTGTAATGTTTTGAAGTCTTATTAGGCTTATCGTAGAACAACAACTATTTTATAGTGACAAAGAGGCATAATTATTGTGGATATGCATCAATGACGTAAAACTAAATTTTTAGAGCGAGATAAAAATAATAAAGTATATTAATGATGTAATTATCACTAAACATAAATAATTATAAGTTTGTGGCCTTATAATATACTCTATAAACATGTAGAATGCCACAGTTTTCAAATAAATTATGTAAGTTAATTTTGGACATTTTAACGAAATGCATGTTTTGTTTAGCTCATCCGAAATTCTTAACTTCTCCAAATGGATATGATTTCATAATCTGTCGCTTTTAATTGCGACGTTTTCATTGCTGGTTCATTAGCTGGACAAATTGTATAGTCGAGAAATTTACGAGGGATATTTATGGAATGACAAGAGCCAAGTATTTTTTTGTGTAAATAATTAAATTTATCAAGGGATGAAAGTTACGCTATTCAGTGCTTTAATTTAGTTTTAAACACAGAGAGAGACACGAAGACAATGTTCATTTCAAGACGTAGCTGAAAATTAATTTAACTTAATAATTCGCGTAAAATTAAATTGAAAATAAAACTTAGAAATGATGCACGTTTAAAGGAGAACGCTTAAAGGACGCGAACCTTTGCATTGTATAAAAAATAAATTAAGTTACACGAATGCAGAGAACGTAGAAGCATCATGACAGGAAAAAAGTTCAGAAACTTTTATTTTTTGTAGTCATAAAAAATGAAATCATTTATTGGAGAGCAGAAGTAAATGGGATGCTACAATCCTTCTTGTCCCTGCAGTCATTTTCATGGACTAACATTTTGGATAACAAGGAGGCTCTATCTTTAATCCCGAGCCACCCCTACTTTCCATCAACTTTTCTTTTATCGCCACGTGCCTTCATCTGCGTGGGAGTGAAAAGGAGGGTGGAAGTTCCTCCTTCGATCACTTCCCTCCCGTACCAGATTCATCAACCGTTTCACACTGTCAGAGCCCCTTGCGCCCGCCACCTCCATAGTGTTGAACGTTCTAGCACGAATGGGATTTCCATTTTGATTCGGGGTAATTCGAGGCCTGCGATGTCGGACCGGTTCCTTCACAAATCAGACGCGAATCGCCACGGCTCGTTGCCTTGCCTGATTGCCCCTCTCTTTTGTGCGCCTGAGCCTGTGGGAACGCGACGGGGACAGAAAAGAAAGAACCTCCAACGACTGGGCGACAAACGCACCGACCGCGACCAGCTGCCAGCAATCACGAGACTCCCTTCCTTTACCCCTCGTTCACCTTCCCCCCCCCCCCCATCCACCACCCCAACCATCTCCCTCCTTTTTTCCCCACTGGTAGATTAAGAGAGAAAAGCTGTCACCCTTCATTCCCTCATTCTCCCACTCTTATACCCTGTTTGTTACATCCCCGACCTTGCCTTCTCGCTTCCTTCCTCTCTTAAACTGCATCAAATCACCCGGATTGGCCTGTTTATGCGAAAATAAAATGCATTATGCATAGAAGAAAGAATTTCATCAAGGAATACAGCCATAATACCAGACTTTAAAGTAAATCTCTGTAACTTCTAAAAGGATTTTGAAGTGTCTGAAAAAATAAAACAAACAAAAAACAAAATTCCCTCCTTCGTTTACACATACGGATCTTTGTTGAGGTGCTACATATTTAAAGAGCAAATTGTCAGCCAAATTATCAAAGTCCTATCCTCTACCGCAAACGACATTCACAAACTTGTTTGTTTCAATGGAACTCTTCCGGGTTCGTTTGCCCATTTATGCTTCGTGATGACCTGATGCATCTATAAACAAGATTTAGTTTTATGATCCAGAGACCTTTTTTGCAGTTTCATAGATTAATGTTTTCTTGGAAGGAAGTGAAATGCAATAACGAGTGGTATATTGGAGTTCTCATGCAGGCAAGCGCTTTTGGGTAAATTCAGCAGGTGTATCTCAAGAAAGCGGATTAAATAAATTTCACGTACAACATTAGCATTCTAAACAGTTTTAGTGATGAATAGCCAACACATCAATCATGTAATTTTCATTAATCTCTAGAAATTTCGAGGCTTTAAAAGTCAACCTTGTAAGCACTCATCCCATGTCACAAGTAATGCGATTAAATTGACAGTAAATTAAATTAATAATATATCCGAACCATCTTCATTTCTACTTTTCATTTAATTACGTTCAACCCTCGCAATAGAATGAGACATGTTTCACGTGTATTTCATCAGGTAACTTCTAGTTCTAGGTATGCGTCAGCAGAGTAAAATGGGTAAAAGCAAGGATTTAATTAACTTCGAACGAGACATGATAGTCGATGAAAAATAAGGTGAATATGAAATACTAGCATATTCGGCTTTCTTCATATGATGGTCTACGGGTGAACCGACTTAGTGCAAAACACACAAAAAACACACTTCGTCTATCGTGTACAAGACAGGATTGTATACGAGAATAGATGAGCAATAATTCGTGAAATAGTCAACAATTACAATAGTAATATGCATGGAACAATTTTGCAAAGCATTATTCGAATATAACAGCCAACGACCTTATGGGTACCATGTATTTCAGCGCAATGGGCTGCTATCGTAGATTGTAAAACATCCTATGAATTACGCCTTCGGTTTTATCACATTGATAGTAAAGGGCATATAAGGCTTACATGCGATGAGACGATGAACCTATTCTATGTGTTACAGACGTTATAGTCTGATGGCGACTCTATCGTCTTCTGCGGAATGTTTTAATAGAAAAAGTTAGGTCTTGGTACACTATGACAATGCCTTGAATGCTATATTGGATTGGGTGATGTTTGCTAGCCACGTCCACCGTTCATAGTTTCAATCCAGAATATGATCTCTTTCAGCCAAAAATTCGCAAGCCTCATTTGTGTCTGGGTTATTCCAGGAGCGTGATCAGGAATAGTCGCGATACCACCACCCGCACAGTCTCTAAAACTTATTCTCCTCGAGTATTTCCGGGACCAAATTTAACAGACGGCACATATATAATATCAAATACCTACCTAATTTTTTTCAAATTTTAATTTGATCTTATATAATTATATATGGTGTGCACAAATGAAAAGGAGAGTTTCACTACAGCGCCGTTGTATCTAATCGAAGTTGTTAAATATGCTTGTCGATAGATGTAGCGTCATCCCGGCTCCCCACGTCCCAAAACAGCTCACTCTGCCATGAAAGCCGGAAAAGTGATGCTCAGTTTCTTTTTCGACAAAGAAGGACCCATACTCCACGACTGGCTAGAACTGGGTGAAACATTTAAGCTGAACAGTATTGCAACACGTTGCTGAAGCCGAAACGGGCCCAGAGAGAAGCTCTCGAAATGGATCATGCTGCTCGAGGACAACGCTAAGCCACTTGTGGCCAAGAACGCCCTTCACCTGCTGGAAACATTTCGATGGGAAGTCCTCAAACATCCTCCGTACAGCCCCGACTTCTCCCCATGTGACTCCCATACTTTCGGCCCCTTAAAAAAACAGACAGGTCATCTGGTCACCTGCGACAAGGAAGTGCAGGACACCCGTGGAAAAAGGATCCGTATGCAACCCGGGAGTTACAACACTGAAGCCGTCATTCCCTTCTTACGATATAACCGTAGTCTCATTTTCATTTGGGCATACCTTATAATTATCGTATAACCCTGGATCATATTAAGCGGGTACTATTGTAATTTTTAAAAATTAGGAAAATCATTACATTGGCCATTACAGGAAGCTATCTTTGACGTATGAGAAGAAACTATTTACAACGATTTAAAACAAGTTAGATTGTATATGAGCTCTCTGTCTCCTTCATCACTTTTGTTTCTCGCAGAGAGCTCCAAAATGTACAGTCAACCAAAGGAAATAATCCACACGAGTTTAATACTTAATATTACATTTCATGCTAATGTGTTGTCTTAATAATGTTAACTCTAAATGTAATATTAAATTATTAAAAATAAAATAATGTAGAATAGTTATTTCTTTTCTTCCTTTAGTGTTTGAAGACTGTGGATATTGGTTGTTTACAGCAGGAGTGTAAGACAGCTTCTACGTCAAGGACAAGGGAAACTTCGGAGGAAAGAGAGCTGCGTGTACATACAAGTTCGACGTAAAACGCAAGAATCAAGTATGGTGAAGCGACATCTATTTATATATATTTAAAAACAGAGGACATATAGCTTCCGATGTATAAGAAGATACTATTTACAACGACTTAAAACACGCTAAGATTGTATAAAGATATCGAACATTGCTGAAGTTCCAGCAGTTATAGCGGCTGAGAGAGGTTCAACTTTTACAAGGAAGCTATACCTAATAATGTTGCAATTCACTGCGTAACAATCATCTGTTATAGGTTCATCGTTTCATCGTATGTAATTCCATGTAACAAACAATTCGAATTAATAAATTAGATAACAAGACGCTTAATATTATACACCAAAAGAAATATTGTTCCAAGAAATAAGAGGATAAATGGTTTCGGTTTGAGCTGTCTTCTCTAAAGGCTGAACACATTATATCAACCAGCGAACCGGCAATTCAAATGCGATGAGACTCTTGTGAACCGCTTATCAAGCTTTGAACGAATATTGTCTTTCTAGACCCTAAAGAAACATTCGGATTGAAGGCGATCTGCAGCGAACGCCGTGCTATTTCTAAGAACTTAACGCCCACAGTGAATTTCTTCTTAATGGGAGAATTTGGCGGTGGACAAACATGGAACTACTGAAGTTGGACAAACATGAGAACTACTGTACATATTGTAAATTAAATAATTAGAATTTTTAGAGCAATCACTCTAAAAAATTTGATATTAATAAAATACTAAACGAAAAGAAAAAATCTGCGACTAGGGGTCAAACCAGGGTCTTAAGTCACCGTCTTGCCTTTCTATAGGAATAGCCTGGTTTCATCCTAGGTCACGGAGTTTTCTTTTTGTTTACTACTTTATGGTTCTGTACGGAGAAATTGTTTTAACTTCTTATAATTGTTTCAGCCTTCACTTTTCTCTTAATAACTATACTGAGGGTACTTGTTACCTTATTTATTGACATACGTTAGATAGTTACGACACACAGACTTTGGATTATTTAGACGGCAGATGTCTTTAGTTACTGAATAATCTGCGAGTTTAGAGCGAAACTTAGTCATTTAAGGCATTCACTTTATCGGTTTTCTTCACAAATTATGCAAGGCATTGCTTGGTTAGCATCATTTGCGAACACTGTTTATATGAATTCAACGCCCTCCGCTTCATTTATTTCTGTAATGAACTTATTTACTTCTTTCTTTTTCATTTTTTATTTTTCGTACTGAATCTTTTTAAGATCTACTGTTGAAGTCTAATGTTTTATTATTTCTGTTTCTTTTGTTTCTATGCTAGATTTTTTATCGTAGCGAGCACCATCAGCTTAAAAATTATTATTTTTTTAATTGGATTACTCTGTGGCAAGAACAGCTGCTTGTCGAATTCAGGGACTTTTTTTATTTCCCAAAAGTACTTAGACGTAAAAGCGACAATCACTTTATGTTCCAAGTTAATTTATTTCCATATTATTAATTCAAAAACCCGACTTTTCACTTTTGAATTTATGAACTGGAATGTTTGAAGAAACTATTAGAATAATTTTATTTCATGTTGAATCGTTTTACAGCATTGTAAATTCTATTTGTCATAATTAAGAAAATTATTTTTCTCAACTTTTCTAATAAATGGAATTAGGTGATATGGTGGGTCGAAACAAGCGTAATTTCATTTGCTTTAGAAGAAACTAAAATATAAATGAAATAAATTTCGTCATTCACTTCTCTTGCAAAGTTTTTAGAGGAAATGTAAAGAAGATATTAAAGACCCTTGTTTTTATTTATTTAATTAAATTGTTTTTGCTAGTGTTTTAAAAACAAAGCCAAAAATTTATTTTTAATAATAAAACCGCAAAACGAAAGTTTGCATCTGTGACTATTTTTTCCGCTATCTCCTCCTAAGTTCATCTATTGACGAGATATTTTCCCCGCAAACAATTCACCAGTATAGTTGCTTAATTTTCTTACAAGCAGTATAGGTTCTTATTATCTATTACAGCATACAACATATTATTACAGAATGAAACTATATGTCTTGTCCATCAAATAGGGAGCTTAATATTTCAAAATATGTATATTTCTAACGTTAAGCGGTCATCATTCAGTATGAATTTCAGATTAAACACCTTTGTGTATCATTTCATTATAAATCATATTAAATGTATATTCACCCCGTTCAAATTTTAAACCCCTTATCCTATGGGCAAAAACTTATCGTTTCATTCTAACATTTTTTAATTTTAATCTATTGTATCTCTTTTTGTAGATATTCCTAAACCGACAGCGTGAGGCGAATCAACCCACGCTAGCAAAAACGCGTGCGGTAATGAAGAAAATAAAGAGTCTCATCAAAAGAGAAATTCCAAAGTTAATAGTGCACGACATTAAAAAACTCCAAGTTCCCGTTCAGTCTGGACAGCATGTAACCCGTGTGTAGATTCTTCGGACAAATCTTCACATCTTGAAGTTAACGGTTGCTTACGAAAAAACGCTGGCACAGGAAACGTTTGAAAATTTCCTTGTAAAATCAACCGCCGCTTCGCCGATGTACTTCTGTGATTTTGAAATAATAAAATGGGCTTAAAAGTAAACGACCAAGTACGTTGGACTTTGTGGAAAGCTTGTCGAGAGGAGTAGTAGAAGAGCGACATGAATCCTTTGCCATATTTCTTTGCGGGGCAATCGTTCGCACAGTAGTCACCACATAAAAAACATTAATGCGATTAGTAGATGGCGACAAGGGTTTTCGTAATTTTTAGACAGTTGAAATCGTTCGGTTGTAACTGTCTAAAAAAAAACCCAACCAGAAGTCCTCGAAGGTAAATAGTAAGGGTTAAAATGCTTCCTATATCCTTATACGGAAAGTAAGTTAAAATTTAGATAAGGTGATCACAAAAAATGTTATTCATCGAGAAATGGTTCGAAAGTACAATGGCAATTTGGTGAATCAACTCACTAATTCATGATTAAAACTTTTTTTGTATTCCAAATAAACATAAGGGTGTATATGTTATATAATCTATATTAATGAAACTAGGAAAGAAAATTCCACAGCCTGGATTCGAACCAGGAACCTTCAGCTAATCACGCTGCCGCTCCAAGCATCTGAGCCTCTGTGGACATGGATGTGTTAAAATCTCTAAATTGGTTTTTAATAAAGTTAATGTTATAACTGTTATTAAAATAGTTTTAATCTATATTACATAATTCCAGATAACCAATAATTTAAACTTGTAGAAGACAGTTCGACCACATCACATCAGAATGAGGTGAAAAGTCCAAGTCCCGCCTCTCGCCTTTTACCAGGATTCCATCTGCAGTGATTCTCGAGAAAAAGTGGCTGCTAACAAGTGGCTGACGTGGTCGGAGGCAGAGATAAATGTCCTCCTTGACATCTGGAATGAAGACAAAGTCCATCTTCATCTTCTCACTTATAAAGTGAATTAACACCAGCGTTATCATCGTTTTTCGTGTAGAGGTTGCCATCACGCTAGACCAGGCCTGACAATTATAATCGCTCAGTTTCTGGTGTTGACCACTCATTCGTGTCAGGTAAAACGAGATAAATTTTAAGAAAATTTCGTTCCAAGTGTTAACGATGAAAATCAGAGTTTTCTAACTTACTTTTCTAGAACATACAGAGTTCTGGAACGTGGTATTAGTCTCAAGAACCTTATACAGCCGAACCCACATATAACGAAATCGGTTATAGCGAAAATACGTATATAAAGAATAATTTTACAAATTTTGTTTGGATATAGCGAAATGTTGAAAAATCAACATGTTTTTTTGTGTCTAAATTTGGCAGTGGGGTTATTTACTTGGTAGAAGCAGAGGGTGAGGAATAAGTAGTAGAGAAACAGGAAACACTTTTCTACATGTGAAAAAATTGAGATCATAAAGGAAGTAGAAACTGGGAAGAAGTGAAAGGGACATATTGAAGAACACATTGAAAAATCACGCAGTTCAGTGTTTTTTCTTTGTCAGTAATCCACTTTAAGTAAAAATAAATTCTCTAAATCTACTGTACGTTTATAAAGAAATATGGTTATAAAGAACAAAAATATGGACATTTAAAAATTCGTTATAAGTGAGTTCGACTGTACGTTGTGTTGGAAATCGAAGCTATGTGAATAGAAGAAAGTTTCACGTCAAGTTTCATCCCTTACGTGTTTTCTTACATAGTTAAAATATAGAAGACTTGGTTACTTTCTAAAGTTTTAACCTCTGTAGCACGAATTCTGCATGCTAGTTAAAGATAAACGATTACAGAAAAGCTGCTTTTTAAATTATAAGAAACTATACCTCCGCTAGCAGGCGAGAAACTTCACTTTAAGGAACTAAATTAATTAATTTCAAAATAAGCTAATATGTTCTCCCATTTCAGAATAATAAAGTTTCCATGGACATTTTTGTTAAATACTGTAACAAACTTTTACATGTAATTTCATTATTGCGAGCCTAGAATTGGTTAGTGATGAAGCATTAATGCTAATCAAATGACATTTTGCGTGCCCTATTATTTTATTTTCATCTGACTGAATATTCTGATTAAACTATAATTTAGGCTTCTAGTGATCACTACTGAAGATTTATTTGCATATTCGCTATTAAGGCGGGGACACACCGTCGAACACCAGAAAGGCTGGCAATTAAAGCGTAATAGCCATTAATCTTAAACATCCTCCCTGTTTGGATGCCCAATAGAAAATGTGGCAAAATATGGTTCAGTTCATTTTCAAATGTTGATTGATAAACGATCTTCTTGAAGATCAGCTTAATAAGGATTATAGCTGGTCCTACATGAATTATCTGGGGTTTGAAATATCAATGAATTTGGCATTTCGGCATTCTTTTCCAATGATTGGTTATAATTCACCAATTGTTCCGGTTTTGTGCGATACACATTAATTTTAAGTGTCCCCTTAAGAAAAAATCCATTGGTATGAGGTCCGATGAACGAAAATGCAATGCTACCTCTTCGCCTAAGGCTGATTGTTCACCAGTTTTTATCAAGAGAGGCCCTAGTATCACGATAATAATGGATTGTAATCTATCTTGCTGAAAATTAAAGTCATCATCATCTCCAAATACCTCACAAATATGTCATGATGAATTCTTGCAGTAATTTCTATGTACACACCTCATGCGATATTTTCTGGTTGTTTTGGTTCCTGGAACATTTCCTGAAAATTTATACAGACCATTGAGAAACATCCTATATAAACAATAGATAATCTGCATGGACGGCGTTTGAAAAAATACTTTAGACAAACTTCTAAGCAATTCAAACGAAAACGACTCTAGGGGCATCTTAAAATAGGATTTCAACAAGAATAACATTCTGTCTTTATTTGCAGTATCGTGTTAGTGTATCTCCCAAACAGTCATATTGAACAGCGATAAGTACGCTCAATTTTAATCGCTGGAGTACTCCCATCGCTGCCTGAATAGTCTGTTATAAGTGCAATTATTCGATAAGGGGCAGTCATCGTTTACTGATAGTTCCAGGCCAAGACAAGCGTACTGTGTGATCATCAATGTTATTGGGAGGAAGTCGACATGTCATTCGGGAAGAAAAAAAGAATGACGGTGGAGACATTGTCAACAAAGCTCAAATTAAGTTAAGTGGGCATATCAGTTTTTGGTTCGTCTGCAGTACCAGAAAATTTGTGCGCAGGGAACCACACACAGTTTATACAGAGTTCAATAGACAAACCAGACGATGAAAACAAGGTCATCTCCATCGCCAAACATCTCAAAAGGACTTACGGTGCACAAAGCCTTTATGACCTCAAAGACCCACTGTACTGTTGATCGAGCTTCTCGCCCACGGAAATACCGTAAATGCTGCACGGTTTGGCGAAGCTCTGAATTCTGTGCGCGCATCTATCAATCTTGTTCAAGCGACCAGAACAGATCACCTCAGGAGTCACTGTTGTTCACCATAACGCTACGGGCATACGGTGAAATTTGTTTAGGATTATCTTTCGGAATATTCAGATGGGAAGCAAGCCAGCCCAAATTTGTGTCCCTTATGATTTTTACATTTTCGGGGAGCAAAAAAAAAAAAAAAAGACATGCAGGACGTAATTCGACAATGGTTCCAGCAGCAGTGTACTACTTTCTATGCAATTGACATAGTGGGAATTGAATGTATTGAATCTTGAATCAATATAAGTTGGATAACAATTATACTTCTAAAATTAAATATTTCCCTGTCTCTTATTTTTATTGATGACCCTTGTATATGGCTGATGCTTAAAACGTTCAGATATTGACCAAATTTTGACATAATTTTGATTAAGAAATTATAAATTACAGCAACAAAGAAAATGTAAAGTTATGTTTTGATATTGATAGCTGTGAAACATGATAAATGAACTTTAAAGTCGTGTGCGGTTTGAAATGCGATTTTTTAAAATAAATGTTCAGCGAAGGTATTTCAAGGATATTGCACCGTTTTTGATCATTTGAAAGGCTGTAAGAAAAGAGGGAGGTAGGGTGGAGTTGCACTTCATGAAACAAGGTGACTCCCTCTTCTGCACTCAATAGTTATGGTGGCTCACAACATTAAGCATAACGTGTTAATTTATGAGAAAGACATTTCGGTCTCTTTTTTTTTTTTTTTCTTTTTATTATTTTTTCCTCTCTTCTAATTTTTCTAGAGTTGAAGGGAAGAAGGGGGGTGGGATTTCGTAATAAATCAAGAAAATCGCTTTTCTGCAAAAAGGGAAAAACACACACACGCTCATGCCCAACATACACACACTCACCCACACTATGATTTCCCGTTTTCCTTAGCAACCGTCGTGAGATTTGTGTTCCGTGTCAAAAATTATTTTTCGCAATTACGCTCCACTAAACAGCCACAGAAAGCGAATCAATGGAAGAGAGTTCTTTCTCTTAGGAGCCTAAATGAAAGACATCATTTCACCAAGACTGGGTAAGGGGATTGGAAATGAAAGAAATAAATCAGATTTTCATTTCTTTCTCCTTGAAGGAAACGAATGAAAATTATAATTAGAAATTTAATGCATAAAAACTCTTCTATAACCATAAAAGAAATCTCCGCTAAACTGCCACGAAACTCAGGCTTCTTATTCTTTTAAGCGAGAAAGAAAATTCAATTTTTCCAAGAACAACACAAAAACCCCCCAAACTAATCTTGTGTTTTTCTTTTATCAAAATGCGTATTTTTGAAAGAAATTAACGTCGATGCGTTTTTTGATTGTTCCACTATAAGAGGGCAAATTAATTTTCTTTGAAGAATAGAAAAAAAATATTTTTTTAAAAAAGAACATTTTCGCCTCTCGAGAAGATTTCAAAAGTGGAAACATTAATACCAAAACACTGTCATGAATAAAATACGACATTCCCATTTGTTTTTCCAAAGAATACCGCAGGATAAAAAGCATGTTTACCCAAATCGCAAAGTAATAAATCTGTCTCTATTTTTATGTCTTTTTATTAAAACCCTCTCTTTTAAACAGAGAATCAATGACTAAATAAAAACTAAGCAAAAACTATCCCCATGAATTATATTTGAAATGTCAACAGGGGAATATATATGAATTCTCCAGTTACCTATCGCTTTCATTCGTGGTATAAATATCAGTTTGTTTGAACTTAAAGAATCCTCATTTGAAACATGACGGGCTGATAAGATTGCAACAACAATCGATATACCACAAATGGAATTTCCTCTAATCATCTTCCAGCATAGGCACGGTTTGGATTCATTTCATGAGACGACACTACAAATGCAGAGACATTTCAACTTGACTTTAATAGCTTTACCTGTCAATTCTACTTCGGATAAATACATGAAACCTATTGATTATGTTCTAAAGTGCTGTATGGTCATTAACTAAATGTTGACGATCGTGAATTACCTCTTCAAATTAAACGAGATTATTTTAAAATAGCAGCAAATCCTATGGCGACTGTTTCTACTTTTATACTTAACAATTTGGTCAATTGCTCACATCACAGTGGAGCAATGGAAATTTTTCTTTTTTTTTGAAATTGATCTAAAAATTTCATTGTTATTAATGCGTAATACCGTATATTTAAATACTAACTGACGCTGACAAGTTATCTTTAACTTAAACGCCATGTTTTCTTTTGTATTATTATTATTATTATTATTATTATTATTATTATTATTATTATAGTAAGTCATGATACAACAAACTTTGCTGGACCCTTGATATAGGTAAGTTTACGATACATTTCTTAAGCTTTGCAAGTTTAATGAAGACTAGGTCGGGTCAAGAGGAGTTTAATCTTCGTACAAAATTTAGTGATGCAAATATACAATTGTAGTTGGACAAGAAGCTGCTCGAATATTTGCGTTAAAGGCAGCTTTGACTTTTTCGATTAAGTAGACCAAAATGATGATACCGTACTCAAATTTGGGGATCATAAATGTTTTGATAAGAATTCTCGTTTCTTAAGAAAGCCTTTCTGTCTTTTGACCAAGTACCTTAATCCAATAAGGTACAAGGTCGTCGAAAACTCAGAATTGGGGGTGTAAAAAATCGTATCGTTACGTCATTTAGGAATTTTCGGCATGAGCAGTTCATTAAATTCAAAGGGGCGAGGGAGGTTCAAAAAAACAATATATTGCTTTGCTAATAAGTAGTAATGTACGACGTCACAATGATGCAGTGGGTTCATTCAAAACAAAAGCACATTATTGCTGTCGAGTCCTAATCAAAGAGCATTTCAGTCTATTCCACTTATCAAAATAATGAACTGCGCCACTTGTTGAGATTAAATGAAGTTTTCGTCAGGTTTCCAGCAAACTTCGCGTGGTGTGTAGACCTTAGCATTTGAATTTTGAACATTTTGCATAAGGAACTTTAAGTTTGTCATCATGCAAAGGAACACGATAGGTACTTATTGTCCTTCCATTTAGAAACACCCTGTATAATGAAATTAATCCTCTTAAGTATTTAAATAAATAAGTTGAGGTGCTGGTAGTTTTCAGTTGAGAAAATAAATACATTATGTTTTATTCGTGTAAAAAAAGAAAGACATCATTGATAACGGATACGATATTAAATAAGAGGACCTGATACATACACAGGCATTCATAGCAAAAAACACTGAAGTGGTACGTAATTTTACGGTAGGCAACGTGAGACAATAACTCGTTATTGACTGACATACAATTTATATAAGTTAGGAAGTTTTTTATAAAGTTAGAATTCGTCGGTCAGGAGTTGTCTTCGGATAGAATTGATAGCTTTGAATGACTCAGTATTAATCACAAGGAAAATTTTACATTGACATCGTTATTAGTGGGTGGACGATAGAGATTTCTGGTTTAATTCCCAATTATTTGTTTAGGATAATCGTGCTCTAAATATTCGTTAAAACTGCGGAAAAGGACTTTTCAATTATTTTAGCCATAGTTGGCATGGGTTGATTTGGTCTATAATAGGCTATATTAGTTTTTGACACGGATTTATAAATTGGAGTTACTGTTACTAACCAGTAAACAAATGAATCATTTAGAATTCAATTCTATAACATCCTTATGCAATCAATTAAAACTCTCTATTTTAAGTATTATTCGGAAAATACGGCTGGTTGTTGAATTATCTCGTGAGATAAAGTCCTTAAATCACCCCGCGTCCTAGGAAAAGGAGTGGTTGCTGTCCGCAAGCTGATACTATTAACACGTATTAACGAAGTTCAAATAACCTATAAATTATATGAATCCAGAAAACGGCATTTCCCATATAACTCAATCAAACTGTGGAACGATTATCATTATTTCTGACGAAAGTCTTTCTTTTAATTGAAAATATACCGACAGCCATTATAACAACTATCGATATTAAAAATTTTTACTTGATAAATCAAACTGATGATCATTAATTATTTTTGCATTTATTTCTCTTTTTCTTTACTCCTGGTGAGTGCTAAATAATAGAATATATTGTGTAATAAAATTTTAAAGACTCGTTTCCCTTTATAAACTCATATCAAAATACCGATCCAATAGAATTTATTCTTGGATCATTTGATTCTTTAGTAGGTTATTTTTTCGTGTGAGGCATATGCTTTGAATATTTTCAGATTCTCTCTCATATAATGTTTATAGTTTATAGAGGATGTATCTATATTTCTAATATTACATTTATACACAATAGGTGTAATACCTTATTTTATTGCATTCTTACATTTCGGTTTTTAAATGTATATTACATCTCGGTTTTTAAATTTTTCTACTCAGAACTGTGCTTCGTGTTTCATATGGCCAATTGCCAACGAGAAAATTCTTTTTACTAATTAACGTTCCCTTTCATATTCATTCTGTTGCTCTGAATACGAAAATTGTGGTTAAAATATTAGAAATGAGAAAATAAGTTATTAGATTAAATTTTAAGCGTTGTCGGCGAATCATGAAAAGTGAAGTTGAACAAATCACTTTGAGTCTGTAACTTGCCGTATATTTGACTGCGTCGACTTTAATCTGTTTAAAATAATTGCATAATTAGGATGAACGAATACCATATCGTTATCTTGACGATTAAGTAATTGAAAAATATTTTTTTAAATTTAATCCTTTTTCCTGTCAGTATATGATCTAGTGGGCTGCTTTAATTTCCGATATCTACAACATGTTTCAGTAGTGATACTTATTCTAAGAGATTGTTTTCAGTTATGATACCTATTCTATGTATTGTTTATACATACCAAAAGCAAATTTCTTGTTCGTATAATTTTGTCCAAATCAATTGTTTACGTTTTTCCGTCCTTTTGTTACATCATAACTCAATGAACAGTACCCAATTTTAGAGTCTTCAAAAGCGTTTTTCTTATGATCCCTCTTGGGCATTATTGTTATTATTAAATAGCAGGAGAATGGACTATAGTTTTACATTTTTTGTCTGTCCACTTCATATTCAATACATTTTTGACGTAAATCGGAATGTGCACAGTATGCACTGAGTGGCCAGTTTATTAGGAGCACCCATGACTACGCAAATCTCTTGGCATAGCAATTAACTACACATCAGTTGGTCACGCATCAGTCGGTACCAATAAAAAGCGGGAACACACTTGTCAACTGCAAATGGTTTGACCATCACCAAGGGGAAAACAAAGAATCTGAGCTACTTAGACCGCGGGAGGATGGTTGGTGCCCAGCGAGATGGACTGAGTATTTCGCAAACCGCACGTCTTCTAGGCTTTTCCCGAAAAACCATTTGAAGGGTTTACCAGGACTTGTTAAACAACCAAAAAACAACCAACCAGAGACAAGCCTATGGTCGCAAACGACTCATCGATCCAAAGGGTGAGCATAAGATTGGAATGCTTGTTCGTGCGAATAGAAAATCCACGACTCGTCAACTAACCGTGGAGTGCAATACTGAACCGCAGAATAACATCACGGAACTCACTACACGCCGTACATTGGCAAGGATGGGCTACAACAGCTGACGGCTACTCCGGGTACCTTTGTTCTCCACCCAAAACCGTAATAAACGTCTCCAATTTGCCCGTGATCACCAACACTGGACCGTCGACGATTGGAAGAAGGTCTGCTGGTCGGATGAATGCCGTTTCCTATTGCACCAAGCAGATGGCCGACACAGAATCTGGAGACAACAGCACGAAGCGATGGATCCCTCCTGTCTGGTTTCCACTGTTCAGGCTGGTGGAGGCTCTATAATGGTGTGGGAAATATTTTCCTGGCATACTCTTGGTTCGCTGATACCTGTAGAACAACGCCTTAATGATCAGGGCTACCTGACATTGTTGCCGAACACGTTCATCCCTTTATGGCTACTGTCTTTTCCCCATCGGGAGGATATTTCCAGCAGGACAATGCTCCGTGTCACAAGACTCGTATCGTCATGGAATGGTTCCAGGAGCACGGTAATGAATTCAACTTACTCCTCTAGCCACCACAGCCTTCGGATTTGAAACCAATCGAACATCTTTGGGACGAGCTAGAACGGGTTATTCCAGGCATGAATTCACCATCATCCAATAAGCATCAACTGGGAGAAGCTGTTGCATCCGCATGGACAAACATCACAGAACAATGCTTCCAGCGGCTAATTGAATCCATGCCACGGCGAATTCGCGCTGTTATAGCTGCTACGGGCGGCACAACACAGTAATAGGGGGTGCTCCTAATAATCTGGCCACTCAGTGTATTATGGACATGTGGTACTTTACTCTTTAATTTGGTTTTGATTCGGAGTTAGGGGGATAGGAGCTAGAGGGGCCAGCTGTCTATACGGTATCTGAACTTTTGCTTCTGTCTTCCAGTTAAGCCAATTTATGTCGCTTCTTTCGTTCTCCAGTTTATCATATAGTGCCCTGTTGTGGTCGTCCACTTCCACAGTGAATCTTACGCGTTTAACTAAGGTCTTTAACCATAATATTCGAATAGACTTTAAATTTGAAATAAATGGATTCCGTCACCCAGACCTGATGCTGCTTTCACTTAGCTACTGTTACCACAATTTATAGTGTATTTTGAACAATATATTCTAGCTAATGCTATTCACTGCGTCAATCATCCATACTTCTTTGTTAAAGACTGATTCCGGATGAGAAATCAATACCCCCAAACTCGACTTTTTTATGTTCGAAGTTGCTTATCGGACTTCAGCTTTTGCCTCCAAATATTTCCAACTTTGGAACAAACTTCTTTTAACTTTGCGGCATAAGTTATTAGCTTTTACATGGCCAAACTTACCAAGACTCGTGTCCATTACCATCGACTTTTAAAAGGACATTTTTTTATCTATCCAAAACTTAAATTCTTGACTATTTAGCTTTAAAAGCGGGAATCGTATTTTCCTTTGATTTTATTTTATCTCTGCGTATGCTTCAAGTATTCTTCTAGGTTACGGAAATGATCGGAAACGGAAGAAGACACTTTTCCCCGATCGATGACATAATTCTATATTCGAGAAAATCATTTTCGTTTAAAAAATAGGGGAGAAAAAGTTCAGATAAACGGCGTAAAAATAGATAAACTCAGAGATTCTGCTACTTTCTTATATCCTCTTCGAGGGATTAATTACACTAGACAACACAGTGTTCTTAGTAGTAATTTGTATGTAGAATCCGAATCTGCTTTTAGATTTATTCTATCACGTCACGTTCCCAAGTTATGCACTATGAGACTTCTATGTTAAAGTAATGGGTGTGAAGAGAAGCGTCTGCATTGTTAAAGTATCCATATTTTGGGGCCGCAAGGAAATTTACTAGGCCCCAAACACTGAATGATTTAAAAATGTTTCATTGTAAAACAAGAAAGCTGTGCGTGCTAGAGAAATTTAAAAATTATATTCGTAATCAGCAGAAAAAATACTACCAAAAATCACCCACTTTCATTTTGTTACAAGAAAAATCTTAAATTTTGTTGGCCAGTGTTATAGTACTTGTTATTAATGCTGTTGTTATTGTTTTTGTTAATTTGGAACATATCTGGAAGCCATGTCCTAAAGGCGGACCCAAATCATGGCCAAGCCCAAGGGGATCCATGAGGACAGGGAAAAGTTATCTTGTATAAAAATTATAATAGAAGATAAAATAAAATAAATAAATATAAAATAAATAAAGATATTTATATAGATCACCAATAATCCTTCAGCATTTTCAACTCAACTATCTGATACAATATTAATATAATATACAGGGTAACCCAAAAAAACGGGAATTTTTGAAATGCGTAGTGGCAGCCTCAATGTGATACAGTGACCTTGAGCAAGTAAACACTTTACATGGGTCAGTGGAACGGGCAACAGCGTGCGTTAGCCATAAAAATGTTATTAACCGTGTGATCTCAAGATTCGGTAACGTTCCCTGGCCTACTAGATCGCCAGATTTGCCCGTTTGTGATTTTTTTTCTTGTGGGGCTATCTCAAGAGGAAAGGGTACACGACTCGACCAAGAACTCTGGATGAAATTCACAGTATCCTAGCTGAGATGTTGCAGGGGTCAGTGAAGATGCTCAACAGCAGATTTCAAGAATGCATTCGTACAGGAGGACGCCATAAAAAATTATAAATTCCATTAATGTTTCGTAAATGGCAAGTATACAGGTTTCAATTACTATGAATAAAATGTTTTTCTTCCATCACTCTTTGGATTTATTGGATTATTAAAATTTTCCCGTTTTTTTCGGTCACCCTGTATTATTCAACAAAAACTATTTAATATAACATATTCCTCTTTTTGACTTAAAATAAAAAATTATTAATGTCTCTGTGTAGGAATTTTCTTACTATTTAATTATTTATTTATTAAAGATTACATTAATTAACAGGTAAACCCACCGAGGGCTTGTATGGTCAACATCTGACCGAAGAAGAGGCCTTCAGTGGGTTAAACCGCACACAAAAAACTAGGGTTAAATCAACAGAAATAACAAACTAGTTAAAAAACAATCACATAAATCATCTAAACTATATGTCACATTTTTAAGATTACAGTTTTCTGTAGGTATTTACGTATGGGTGTATATTTAATGTGCGTTTTCATTATTGTTATCAATTAGCGGAAGAATGGAGCCACTTATTGATTTTACAATATCCATCTGAAGTAATAATATATATGAAGAATCAGCAATTATAACGGTGCATGTAACTTTGCCCCACTCTTTCAAATATCCCTGATGTCTGTTGTGCAAGATGCCAAGCAGCTTGGATCTGGGAAGCAATTATTACATCAGGTTCTATTGTGAATTCATACACCAACGATTACATGCACATCATAGGAAACAAGTTGAGAATGCGTGATACTACATTATCAGAGCGATGTTAAAAGCACATGCCAGTTAAAAATATCATTAGGCCTACTGTATTTGCGAGGTCGGTTGTTCCATTGTCAATTTTTTTTCGAAATATTATTGATTTTGACTTCAGATTCGGATAGAGCATCAAAAAAAAACCAACAACTTAGGTTAGTTCCTCACACGTATTACGCGTTCAGACCCCGTGGTGGCTGAAATATGCGTTTCCGATCATTGGTTTCCGTTCACAAAATATTTAGTGTACAGTCCTCTACCTTCTCTAGAATTTTGAACTTAAAAGTTTGAGACATCCTGTATACAGGGTGTTTTTGAATTGAGTACAGATTTTTGGGAGATGATAGAAGAGGTCCTTAGAAGTATTTTTTGTCATATGAACATGGGGTCCCCCAACTCCGTTTACTTACAATACTGCATTGAACAATCAAATGACATCGGGACGGAGTGTGCGTTGGTAGGCCTAGATTATTTTATTTTTAACAATTAACACAAGCAATCTACTGTATGACTTTTACAGTAATTGTTCGAAATGACTGCTTTCCCAGAATGCGTCTAGTTCATTTACATATCGACTTGAAATTACAAAGGGGTTGAATACCATGGAATCTCCTTGACGAAGTTTGTCCTAAGACTTTTCAACAAACAAGCACGTGCACCTTGAAATTTCTTTGCAACAATTACTTTAAAAGTTATTACAATAAATTGCTTGTGTTAATTGTTAAAAATAAAATAATCTAGGCCTACTAACGCACACTGCATCCCGGTGTCATTTGATTGTTCAATGGAGTATTGTAAGTAAACGGAGCTGCGGGGACCGCATGTTCATATGACAAAAAATACTTTTAAGGACCTCTTCTATCATCTCCCCAAAAATCTGTACTCAATTCAAAAACACCCTGTATAGTGTCTATCTATGGTGTAGAAAAATAAATTCAGCTAGTCAAATTCAAAGAACTGATGATTACTTATTGAAAGTAGAGTTTATAACATACCTAAACGAAAAATATATTATTTCCACAAAAGACAAAAGAAGAAGAATGTCCAGCATATAGTAATTAGATAGATAGAAGCTCACTTAAGTTTTATACGTATAAGTTATTGTAGCTGGAAAGATTATTTACAACTACAAGCGTATATTTTCAGCTGTTTATTCGGCTAAGAAAGCAGGAAATAAAAGTGCTCTATCAACTATATAGAAATATGAATGATTATTAAATACAACAATTAGGCTGGCTTTTATCGCTCATCACTATCGTTTATTTTAAAATTTTCCACCGTCAATAGATAAAAAAGAGAAAGAATGACGCATTTCCCGCATTTAAATTACAGTCGTTATAATTAATGAAATTAAAAAACGCGCCTAATGGCATAAAACATAATTAAAAGCGCTTCCTTGCTTGCTTTCGATTCTTATCTTAATTGTCGGAATTCTTACTTTGGATTAACTTACACCACTATTGCGATCTCCCCCCTCCGAGACGGAACTCCCTCCTCCCATCATTAACCTCATCATCTCACCTTATCAAGGCGCGTGAACTGAAACCGATCTTCCATCCAATGTAAATTACATTTCGCAGTTCCTAAATGAGCATCAATGGCGAAAAAGGGTCAGAGGTCAAAAGGAAAGAGGAAGGGAAAAAACAATCACAAAGACTTCGTAACGACCAGTAATTAAGACAAAAATTCTGTACAATGGGCTGAGAAAATAGTCAGGTAATAAAAGGGAGGTAGGTGGGTGGGCGGAATAATTATTAAGAAAACATCCCTATTTCTCAGAACTTTAATTGTGCAACAGTTTAAAAAGATTAACAAGAATGGGAAATGAAAGAGAAGGAGGGGGTTTGAAATGAAAAGGAATCCTTAGACCCGTTAATGAATTTTCTCGTTTGGAAGCCCTTCCTTAGAAAGCTACATTTTCATGCAACAATAAATTCCCCTTGTTCTTCTTGCCTGCTGTTCGATAGCGGTGCTCACCCAAGCATCCTCCTGTGAAATCTTCAGGTAAATGAACACAATTGCTGGCTCAACGTATGCTCAGTAGAAGCATCGACAATTATCGCCAACCATGTCTATCGAACCCTTGCAAAATAGAGGCCGAACAATTTCTCGCCGTCCTTTCCAAAGACAGAATGACGATGTTCTTAGTTTGTTCTTCTCTTTTGCTTTAAGAAAACCATCTCCTTTATCGTATCTTTAAACTTCCTTTTAAAATTCAGATAAACTAGCTGTTTAAAATTTTCTCAGAATAAAACTTCTTTATTCAAATAAAAAACAAAATTTCCTTAAAGTAGAAGGAAAACATGCACATTTTACGAAAGAGGGAAATATAAATGTGTACATTTAAGAAAATCCAATCAATATTAATGACCAATTAACTCAGGAAAGCGCAATTTTAAGAAAGAAGGAGCAGCACAAAATTCACTGAATAAAAATGTCTATTTGCGTTGGATTAATGCAGAGATGCTTGTTATTATTGAGATGCTCGTACGATTTTTAGGAATGTGAAAACAAAAATGTTTTCTTTCGGTGCTTTCTTGTTTCAATATCTTTGTTTATGAAAGCTTTATCATGGTAGAAGGGATAATACCATGGAAACCACTTAACGAATTTTCTAGTCACCGCGCTTTGAAATTCTTTCTTCTTAGTTGCTCATTTCGAGATGTCTGCAGATCTTCCTTATAAATGAAAAAAAAAAGAAAAGTAGCTTCAAAGGTTTATGCTTACTTCAGAATTTTCAAATCAACGCTTTTTCAATGCATTTAAGGAAATGACAGATGAAAAAGAAGAGTTATTTTTTTCATACTAAATATAAGGAAACTATATTTTAGACACAGATAACACATATATACATTTTAGACATAACTTATCTCAAATTTTGATTTTGTGGTCATGGATAATTTTATAGTTTCCGAATGATTTCGAATATGTATTTTATAATTTAAAAGAACTAGATTATAAACCGCGAGAATCCATCTTGTCGCTTTTACCACCATGTTAATGAAAGTTTTCCTGTCATTATGCATTCTAAAAAATTGACCAGATATACTGGAGCATTATGTTCAGTTCTCCACTATTATTATATTATGAGTTTTCATAATTATTGATGGTTCCAGCCTGCTCAATTATCATTTGTGCTATCGATGACTTCAGTAGTCTATGGCAGTGATTCTTAAAGTGGGGATCATGAAAAATTTTTAGGGAGTCACAGAAAATTTGGTGGGTTGATAATTTTTTTTTGAAGGAAACTCCTTATGCGGCGACAATGACTTGGGGAGTGAAATGCTAGCATGAAACGCTTTTCGTGTTACCGAAGTGACGTAGTTCCAACAATCCAACCTTCATTGTTTCCAGCAAACCGAAAACACTGATTGTTAACATCCGTGATGGAGCGTGACCACCGAGAGAGAAGGCCTTCTCATTGAAATGTAATAAATACATTGTTATATAATCATAGTTAGTGGAAATTCAGGTCTTATTTTTGGTAGAAACACGAATAACAATGCACTATTCTACTGGTAAGAATGACATTCGAAGCTCAGTGATTGTTGATTTAATCAAGTCATTCCGCGAAGTCACGCGTTGGCGCAATGCGTGGAAAGGGATGGGGACTATGTCGAAAAGTGAACAGAGTGCATTACATAGAGGACAAATGTAAGTATATCAGATGCAAAAAGAATTTTGAAAATCGGTTAACAGATCAAAAAAGTTAATGATAGTCTTCGCTTCGAAACAATCAAATGTTTTATACAAATTATTTATTAAGTAGCGGAAGAATGGAGCTATAAAAATACTTATTATTTTCACAATGTCCGTCTGTCAGTCCATCCTTTTCATAATTTCCGCATTTTTTGAAAGGTTGAAATTCGGAAGGTAGCTTACTATGGGCATGTGCACATTCACTATTTAGTTTGATTTTGAGTGGCCCACTGCGGTCGGAGTTTCGGGGGCCCTCTACGCGTATTTATGTATATAAATGTATATGAAATTCGGTAAGCAGATTCCTCTAACCAAGATCAACATTACTTTGTAGTTTGGGCCAAATTGTCCCAATGGGGTCGGAATTGTGGGGGTGGCAGTTACTTGGTCTTTAGAACTATGGCAACATATGGCATGTCATATATCATTCGATCAGAAATGATGAGAAACGAGAGAAGATAGAGCTCTTTTGCACTTTCTAAATACTACGTTCGAGAAAATCAATTTTTCGGTTTAAAAAAAAAGTGAAGGGCGGGGGCGTAAAAAGTGAGATAAAGGATTAAAAATAGATGATCTCAGGGGATCCGCTACTTTCCTATACCTTACTCGGGAGGATTAACTTATTGTTAATTTGAAAAACTCCTTAAATTTCAAATTTTAAATTCAATTTTATCGATGAAGGCAAAGAGATGGAGGATCGGTCTTAGAGACATTCATATTCTACTCTTTAATGCTCGAAAAAAATGGCAACAGCACGAGAATTAAACCCGGCATGCTTGCATGTAATATCGGGGGTTATTTTTTCGTTAACATCGTTCTAGCAATGCAGTAACACGCATTTTCAACTTTTGTTTTTCATTAATATTTTTTTAATTTATTGTATTGCTGGAGATCTCTTTTCAATGTCAAAATTACTTATTTTAGAATATTGTAAAATGAAGTACATTATGAAACATTATTTATATTTCTCTAAAACTTTTGTAACAATTTTAAGATTTAGAATAAGACATTGTAATGTTGCTAGATCACCAACTTGTGTTTGTATAAAATACCTTGATTTTTTTAAATAATTTTTTCATGTTTTAAATGATTGTGTTTTTTAATCAGTATTAGCAACTAATCCTTTTCACTGATTACACCATCTAATATTTTTCACTGACTATTATCATGCACTTGAAGTTGCACTTCGGTCGGGTGTCCCATGACACACAAGTTTTTATTTTATTTTCAATCATTTCATAAATAATCGTATCGATATAGATCAAACCTATTAGGAAATCCACGGTTCGGGGGTCCTTCGAAATTTTTAAGCGCGAAAGGGAGTCGCGAATAAAAAAAATTAAGAAACCATGGTCTATTGGATACTTAAAGACAGCATCCTGTAAGATAATCCGCAACAATTGGGTTATAACACGTAATTTAATATCATATTCTCGTTGTACTGCTGCTAGTCACGTCTTTTAAACCTTCCCTGTTTGTCTTTCTCTTCTGATTACGCTCCTCAGTTGTACCTGGATTTGGATGAAAATAGGCTAAATTTTCATAGGCTAATTAGGTTAATGCCCTGATGTCAAAATTAAAGTTTAAAAATGATATAGTCTTAATGCATAATCTCCTAAATTTCATAAAGGTTATTTTCCCGAAACAGAAAAAAAAATTCGTGTACAGTGGAAAATTATAATTAAATTCACAGTATTCAACGAGAAATTGTGAATACCAGGATGAGAATTTAGAGAAGAAAATTTACAGAAAATATTTCTTTTTATGATCAGAAGATGGCGATTGTGCAGTGAATGCAGTAGGATACAGGGTGTCCAAAAAGTCTGGTAACATGGCAGATATCTCAAAGCTGCCAGATAGGCGAGATCTAGTAAGTGTGGTTTATAGGTAATAGGGGCGTCGGGAATTCATTCCGCACTCAAATTTGACCTTGACCCCCAAATTTAAGGTCATCCGTTTGCTAACTCGAAAACTATTAAAGATAGAGAAAATTTTCCAGTTATATAGATTTTCTCCACTGACAAGTATTCAGACTTCGGAAGAAAGAAATCACTTAGACTCCATACCTTCATGTAGAATTAGGTGCTTGGAGCAAAATCATTTCTCGAACCTTTTCCACTCCACGTTCCTTCAACTTACAAACCCGTCCTATTTTCTCCTTCTTTTTTTTCCTATGGGGTTATTTGAATAGACCAGTTTACCAAGTCAATATTGAATAGCTTGATAATCTACAGACTAGGATAACAGTATTTTACAGCCATTCCCCAAGACCTACTTCAAGCAACCATGCATGGACTACGGCGTATTACGTTGTCAGGACGTTTGCAGTCTATATTGTGAATCTTGATTTGTAAAATGAATTTATGCTTATTCTAATGGCGTTTTCTAGGTTTTATGGCGGCACATGTTAACCTAAAACGAGCTCATGTTTATTAGCAAATTCTCTTTCTTATGTCCTTATGAAGGTGTCCACCTATTTTAGTTGTGAATCTTCAACTTTTCCAGCTGTTATTATGTTAAGCACTTTATGATGTGTAACACAGACATAAAGTTTCGAATTATAAAAAAGCCGGATATTGTTCCCCATATTTGCTATGTTAATAATTTTCCCTTTCAAAATGTACTTATGTGTATTATCTTTATAGAATAAGTTAACCGGTCTACAGCATTATAGTTTCTTCTGTTTACCCTGATCCGCTCTGCGCTTGACGGCCCTATTAACTGCGTCATGGCGAAAATCAGCGATAAACGCATGCCCAGTTGTAGAGATTCCTGAGGCCATCATTCTATTACGAAAGCGCCAAGAGGAAAAATTCTGTCGCTTTTGATTCCCTGATTCCTAAAGACAAGCGCATTAGGTCTCAACAATCAAGTTTTAATTGAGTGATTAGAGGGAATCTGATATCCAAAAGGTCTTTCAGTATTTGCGTACAAAACAATAAAGAGCTTGAACGATAAAATTTGAATAGAAGAGATTAAACGAAACAGCAAAATAATTTCTCCGACACTGTTTAGACCCATTTAACATTGTCATGTGCAAACAAAGTATCTTCATTGGAAGCTAAAGGATAAACTCGAAGCGATAATAGAAGTTCGACTCTTTTTGCTCTTATTCATCTATTATTTCTTACTATTACGTCATAAAACAAGTAATAATCCAAAGCGCTTTATGTGCATTATTTAGAATTCACAATTTCTTCGTTTTTCACAATAATTTCATTTGTTTCGATGGTCAAATGGTTAAAAAAATCAACTATCATTCTGAAACTTTTTTTTTACCCTGTGGCATTTTGAGTTACCATGTAGTAGATAACAAATGTCTTGAAATGGTGAATCGTTCTCTTCTCTTAACTTCATCCTATAGTTTACTATTGGGTTAAGATCAAATAGGACTCCGGTCATAGTAATAAAGAGAGCTCAGTTTCATGATCGTGGAAGAGTCTCTGTCTGACACTAGATTCCATGTTGTCGGGCAGGAGATTTAGAGGAGCTTCGCCAAGTTGGCAGGAGGCCAGCGTGATGAAATGCACCAGATCTGCTACTATTTCAGATAGGATCTACAATTCTGGCGTGTTCATCAATGGGTATCAAAGGTCACATTAAACTCCAACAAAACACATGCCCTGAGCTTCAAAGACATCACCATTCGTCTGCATTATTTACCCTTAGCAACTGGGGACTCGTAATGATATTCTTTCATCCACCATTAGCATGGCGTGCACCGGAGAGGAAGTTGACTCAGGCTTACACATGATTTTTGGCACTGTTTCTGTTTGGTCGAGAAATGCGATTTTACCAGACTCTTGCTGGTGTTCGATTGATAGAACACAATAACAACTGCAAGCGATGGTTTGTTATTTATCATAATAATGATTGCTAGAAGTAACCGAATTTTTATGTTGAATGCTATCTTGGTTGTCTTCATTTTTCAATGGAAATTTCCTTTCATTTTCTTTATAATTTTTATGATAAAGTAATCGAATAAGAAATTTTACTTCTCTATCATCAAATCATATACAATGATTATGATAAATCTTTTATTTATTTTGAAAGTATAAATTTGTATCCTTGGTAAGCCTTTAACTGCGTAAAGTAAATCTTTTGTTCCTATTCTACTACTTCACTATTAGAAGCTTGCATTTGCTGAAAAAGTGGGCATCAATTCGACAAGGAATAGAGAAAAAGAGCTATATAGAGTAGTTTTTTGCAATAAAAACTTCCATAAACCTGTTTTGATTGAAATTCAGCTTTCTTCCTGTTTCTTGGTTTGCTGCATTATGTACCTCACTTATACGAAAACGAAATTAGAAATTTTGATACGAAAAACCAGTATCCGAGTTTCAGAACATAATGAATTTTGGGGACGTGTTCGCTTTCAACCTGTTCAGCAGTTGAAGTAAGTTGTTTTCCTAGTAGTTGATTCCAATATAATCGATCTGGAAGCCACCCAAGTATTATCTTCGTTTAGATTTCGTCAAGGTCAGCGCCAGTTGTTAGAAATAATATTATACAACAGATTAACCGAATTACCTACTGGAAAGTTGAAAGGAAGAGTAACAGAAAGTCTACTTTCTGGTAGAAACCAGTGAAGATAAGGAAAATTACTTTATTATATAACTGATATATTAATAATCTTGAATCGAATATGAAAAAAAACATTGCAATGGGAATGATCTAAACTTAAGAAGAAGAAAAAAAACGACTCCTGATTTAGAATATTCTATTGGAAGATCAAATACATGTGTAACTACGCGGCTTAATTTTAAGGTCTATAAAATTAAATTATGTAATCTAATTCATATTTCAGTAATTAACATTTTCTAATATACAGGATGTCTCATTTAAAGTGAACCAACAGCCAACTTCTAAAACACAAATCTGACAGTATACTTTCAATGAAAGAATTATTGTACTTTTATGTGAGTAGTTTTTATGTGTATTCCATTTCCAAAAACACCGACGCCATTTTCGAATATGGAAGCCAACTTTGAAATGTGCAATGGAAACCCCTATTTTAATGTGCACAACATTTGAGAAATGTTTTATTTTTGGTGTTTGATCCGTAGAGGCACTGAGGCACCAATAGAGGCACTGAAAGTGTTTGGATTTAAAGAAAAGGCAAAAAAACAGGAATTATTCCTAAAAACAATGGATTATAAAACACAATGTCGTAATTTGAACGTAACATTACTGTAAAGTAATGCAAAACAATGTTTGTTCACACACATGTCCTTCTTGGTCTATGCTCGTCTGTAAGCGATCTTGCAGTATCGGAAAACTACAACACCATTTCTACGAATACTACTCACACGGAAGTCAAACTATCAAACCCACCATACGCACCGCAAACCTTTGATTTCTTTTGAACTGATGAACAGTTTCTATTTTTTGCCTTCTCTTTAAATCCAAACATACACAACTTTCACTGCCTCTATCTCCTAAACGTTTGGATCAGTTAAAAAAACGCCAAGAATAAAACATTTCTCAAACGTTGTGCACAATGCGAAAATACCATTAAAAATAGAGGTTTCCATTGCACATTTCAAACTTTACTTCCATATTCGAAAATGGCGTCGGTTTTTTGGCAATGGAAAAAAATCCCTCACATAAAAGTAAAATAATCCTTCCATTGAAAATACTCTGTCAGATTTGTATTTTAGAAGTTGGTTATTGGTTCACTTTAGGCAGCTTGTATATATAGGGTGACTCAGAAAGGTAGGTCAATAATGAAATACCATGTACAGTTTGTAGCGGGAACAATATTATTCCTATAAACATGGGTCCGGAAATGCATCCTTACAGAGATAATGCAACTTGTACGACGTAGGAATGGATGTGCATACCCGGACGGCAATGGTAGGGTCCATGTAAATTAAGATCTAAACACGTAAATCGTTCGTGTTCTCTCCTTTAAAAGAGAGGAAACGAAACATGTAACTCCATTGTCGTACAATAGATCGCTTGACTAATACGAAGTTGACGGACATGCATCTCGTCTACGGCGAGGCACAGGGTAATGCTACTGAAGCGGAAAGGATTTACCAACAGCGTTTTCCAGACCGTGATCACCCACATCACCGAGTGTTTCAAACACTAGACTAAACACCTCCATCGAGGTATGTCATTCCTACCTCGTAGAAGTTGCATTATCTCTGTAAGCATGCGTTTCCGGACCTATGTTTACAGGAAAAATTTTGTTCCCCGATACAAACTGTGCATGGTATTTCATTATTGACCTACCTTTCTAAATCACCCTGTATATTGACTGATCAATTGAAAGTGGACACTTTCGAGTTTAGACGTTTTGTCGAATATCTAGAAAAATACTTGACAAATTATCCTGAAACTTCAGGGCTGTAAAGGGCATGTTACACCTGATATATGAAGTCAATATGCCAGCATAAAGAGAAGTAGTTGCTACTGGTCCGGTCCAAAAATAAAGATTTGGAGAAAACCCCTTATCGTTTTATTTAAATTTGAGAGCAACTGAAATTCAACTCATTCTATCGACGATATCTTTTGAATTTTCATGATATTGTTTAAGCTTTTTATAAGAGTAGATCTATACATTTGGCTAATGAATTATGCAAAAGACAAAGAGTAAGTTAAACATTATTTAGTAACTAGCAGAAGTACCCGGCGTTGCCCGGGTTAATTACACTTGTAGGTAAAGAGATAGATCTCAAAAAATTAAATTATAACTTCCAATTGGTTAATTAATAACTCAATCAATACAACACAGAGCAAAGGGACTATGCATTCTACGAAAAATGAACACAGATAAGTAAAAGAAGCCTCATAATTATCTGCTACAGCTATAATGCATTTTAAGCATTATTTTATACAGGGTGATCCCAAACATTATTTTTTGTTCAATTTATTGCTGGTCCCTTATTTGCCTTCGGGACAAAATCTTCGCTGAAATATATGAGGTGTAACCTGCTCTTTACACCCCTGAAGTTTCAGGATAATTCGTCAAGCAAGTATTTTTCTAGATATTTGACAAAATGCCTAAAATCGAAAGTGTCCACTTTTAATTGAGCAGTCAGTGTATGTGCGTGCTCTTATCATAAATTAACAATTTCTGGGCATTTACGAATGAAATATCATAACACTGTAATGTTTTGAAGCTAACCAATGTGATGAATTTGCCTCTCTTGGAAACCAGGATTCGAAATATTTGGTCATAATTGTTCATACGGGCTCATGTAATTTTCTCTAGAAAAACACGTTATTTATACTAATGTTATTAATCAATAATGCGTATTTAAATATCAGTTTTAAAAAATGATTAAAAATTCAGTATCTGATAAATAAGGATCTTAAACAGACCCGAAAATTCAAATTCATATAGAACATGCCACTTTTCTTAAAAGTGGATAATGGATTCTCATTCCACTTTGAGTGAAATACAAATTGAGATCTAACTGGGACAAGATATAAACTACTCGTGTCAGTTTATATGCAGCAAAGCTAGTGCATCGATTATAAAATAAAGATTTTTAGAATTATCTAATTTCATTATCTAATTTAATAAAAGATTAAAGCGTTTATATGTCTTTGCGTCCGTGATATTACCCATAAACTTTTGCAAAAATGGTTTTTCAGCAATAGTTCTTTCCAGCAACCTAACCAAACCAAAACTCTTAATCTATACAAGTATATAATTCTTTGCGCTTTCCATGATAAAGTAATGGACATTTACACAATTTAAAATTAAAAATAAAAAGTAAACATACAAAAAAGCACAGTATATTTTTAAGGAATAAGTAATTAATCACTAATCAATATTTTTACTTTTTAAAACTAGTCTTAACACGATTTTTAAAATGTTTGAGAAAATGGAACTGCGGGCGTAGGTTACGTTTAATTAATAACATTAACAGAGAGGGAAAAAATCGCAAAAAAACGATATATTGTTTACTTGTAGATTTGGAACAATATGTGATTTTTTTTCGCAGAAATTTTTTGTTTAACTGTGGTATTTAAGGTGAAACCTATTTTTAAAGAAACCTGCCACTAATTCTCACTTATTTACACTGGTGGCCAAAAGTTTGGACCAACCAGCAAAATCAAGAAAAAATGAATTTATACTAAAAATATTTTACACTTACAACTCTAAGTAAATATGAAACAATATTCAGGGAAGAAACAAATTTATTTCTGCGTCGTTGCTTTTTTATTACCTTAAATCAAAATAAGACTGGCCAAAAGTTTGGACCAACATCACAAACATGCAAATAATTTGCATATTACAAGTCATCTTGTTGTGTGGTGAGCACTAAAACCATATTATGTATTGTACAATGTTAACTGAAGGCCAACGAGAGCGAATTAGAAATTTTAACAAGCAATTTACAAACTTCAAAAAAGTTGCTGAAATCTCCCGTGTGAGCTACAAATCTTTATCAGAATTGTTAAAAATGTTAATTGGAAAATAGGACAGAAATAGAACGACCTTATACACTGACGCGAAGAGACATGTTAGACATGATATTACATCTGGGCATGTAGTCAACACCACACAAGTCAAAATTAATCTGCAACTTGCTGCCTCAAGAAGAACAATTCGCAGCGAACTACGTGCTCAGAACTTTGCCTATGAAATTATACCCAAAAAGTTGCCACTAACACAGAAACACATGCAGGAGAGACTGGAGTTTGCTAAGACACATTTGCTGAAAGCACAGACTTCCAATTAGTTGTGTTTTCTGATGAAAAACGAATCAGTTTGGATGGTCCTGATAATATAGCTTCTTATGAAGAGCATCGTGATAAAGAAACACTTGTTCCACTGCGAATTAAGCGGCAAATGGGTGGTAGTGGAGTGATGATTCTGGGTGCCATTGGAAGCAACGGAAAGTTGAAGATTCACATTACAGATGGACATTGCACAACAGCTCAATATAAAGATGATCTTCACAATGTGTTCATCCCTTTGTGCAAAGTCTAGTTTAAGCAAAAACCATGAATTTAACAGCAGGACAGTCCTGCAATCTATACTGCACGAGTTGTGAAAGCCTATTTTGAGAGCAACAACATTTCCACTTTTGCTTGGACTGCTCGAAATCGAGATCTCAATATTATTGAGAATGTGGGGCATCTCACGGACAAAAAATTTACCAAAACACTCAGTACAAATTTCGAGAACAACTAATAGCAGCCATTTAGAAAGCTGTTAAGCCAAATGTTATTAAAAGCTTATTTATTTCTACTTCAGGTCGTTTGTCAAATATTGTAGAGTCAAAATGATTTCAAATATCAAAATAATTCATTAGTTAATTATGTAATACTTTTTCCCTTTATGTTATACAAATGTGGTCCAAACTTTTGGCCAGTCTTATTTTGATTTTAGGTAATAAGAAATCAACAACGCAGAAATCAATTTGTTTCTTCCCTGAATATTGTTTCATATTTACTTAGAGTTGTAGGTGTAAAACCGTTTTCGTATAGATTCAGTTTTTCTTGACATTGCGGGTTGGTCCAAACTTTTGGCCACCAGTGTACGTTAGATTTTGACATTGTATTATTTTACACAGTCATTGCATACGCTTAGGTTATAGCTACGTAATGCCATCTTTCTTTATTAATGAAATTAGCAACATTGTAAATTGTGTTATTTAAAGCGAGAAAATCCAAAGAAAGAGATTACCAAGATTAGATATATAAGCCTTAAAACTTAATTCATTTTATTAGGAAGTTTACAGATCGAATGATACATTGCACAAAAGGATTAAATACATTTTTCAATGAAATATTTCCTTAAGATGATCGGCCTCGGTGGCTCAGTGGTTGCGTGATCGCCTCTGATGCCCGAAGACGCGGGTTCGACCCCGGCCGAGAACGACGAAGACTTTTTCAGGGGGGAAATCCTGAGATCACGCACTTCCTTCGGAAAGGAAGTAAAGCCGGCTGCACGTTAAAGAACCCTTGCGAGGCAAAATTTGCGGCCCCTATAACGCCGTCCTGAAATGACCATGGCAGTTGAAAAGGACGTTAATACCATACCAAACCAACCAATCTTAAGATGATATTGATCATCGTCTTTTATATTAGGTAAGTGTAGTTTTAAACCTTCCAAGGTATAGCTAAACCTTACTAAACTTTCTATTCTTACTGTCCTTTGACTAGATTCATGACTCAAAGCTATAGTATTAACTCATACGAATTTGTACTCAAATTGTGATTATTTTAATATGGGGTCTTATTAAAATAAAAGTTGCCTGTCTTTCTATCTAACATGACTAATCTTTATATCTTAAAAAAAGATTCTTATATTTTTCAAGTTTTGTCTGTAATCTTTTATTTTCTTGAAATTTTTAGAAGAGGGAGGAGTATTACTTAAGGCGATTTTCATTGTTGCCATTGGAGCGAACCAAGAAGAGACGGGGAACAACTTTCCCTCTTACATGCAACGAAGTAGGATTAGCATTTTGCTAATGAGGTTCCAAAAACCTTCCAGAAGTGAGTTCCTGATCTTTGTTAAATTTAATGATAACGCTGACAAAATTGGAAACATCTTTCCAAGTTCAGTGGGAAAACACGCGGTGACAACTGCTTGTGGCGCTTTGACTTGAAAAGGTGAAACGGGTTCATTTAGAAACAAGACAATGGTTTTAACGCCTTCCTTGCTGAAAAAACATTAAATATGCAAATAAATTCGTCAAAAGAGGTTCTAAGGCATACACCTAATCCTCTTCCGCCATGCACTTTGAAAACGTTATTCTTAGAAAATATGGATAAATATTGTAAACGAAACAAAAGCGGCTTATTATTTAGTCGCATATTTCTGCTATCATGTCAGGTAATAGTGGTAATGGCCACCGAAAGCTTATTTTTAATATCATTCCGATAGAACTTAAATTATACTATTCGTAATACCAACAATTAATTAACTAAGACATTTTAAACCTTAATGAAGAAGAAAACGCAGTCTGTTTTAGCTAATTCTATATTACAGCAAATAAAACCCTATAAAAAGTGTGGAACCCTTAGCAAAGTGAAGAGTTTGAAGAAATGTCGATATAATGATGTAGAAAGCTTAGCTGTACATATTGCTTAATAAATGCTATTGTCAATATGCGGTCTGTTTCTTCTCTTCAACTATTCACTATAATTAAAGGTCTTCGAAACAAATATCGCTTCTTATGATAATCAAGTATAATTGTTGCTCTGATAGCAGTTGTTAATTTTGCCTAATCAATAATAATTATCTTATTAACGCTGCTCTCATAGTTTCCAGGATGAAATGACATGTAATTTTTTAAGTGCTCACTCCTACAATTTTGTAAGAAAAAGAAATCTCATCGAGCTATTAGAAACTCTAGCTCTCTCTTCTTCTTATTCTTTTTAATTCCAAGCGCGTTGAACTAATCGAACCCGAATAATTGCCAGTTTCAAATTGGAAGGGAGCACTCCATGGATTGGCCAGACTTTCCTTCATTAATTCAAATTGCTTAGTGACGTCATCCGTCCACAGGACTCAATGAAAGGTCACATGGCCGAGGGCACCGAACGGATCAACTGCTGGCGCGGGGCCGACGAGTCCACTTCGAGCCGAGGGATGGGATTACTGGAGAAAAATAGGTTTAAGTCAATTAAAACCCTTTGAGTGACTATTTGTTATGGCAGTCGACTGAAAAGCGGCTGAGCCCATTAATTATGAAACAGAAACGCACGCGGGCCACACTGCCACTCTTCCTCTCTTTCTCTCTGTCGTTCATCTAATATATTGAATTGTGTCTGCATTGTCAATACGATTGAAACGCGTGAGGCGGACCAACCATCCTAATTCACGCGGCGGTATAAACCTCGTTAGTGTAGAACCCCAATCTACCTTATTACGGTCACGTGCGAATGCGAACTTATCAATCAAACAAGGAGGAAATTACACTCGAAATACCCATTGAAATTCCTCAATAGTTTATGTTACCACAGGCAACATAACCGGACGAAGCGTACAAGATTCGCCTTTACTAGGAATCCCCTCATCAATGAGAAAAAGGAAGAAAACTTTTCTCTCAGAAATAGAAGTATTCTTTGGCAGTGAAGGATTTAACAGATAAACATACGTTGATAGCGAAATAAGGAACAACAATCCTTTTGTATGCTTTGTCTGAAGTTATTTCAAATGTTGTAGTTGAATTACATCTGCCCAAGTAATTAGCTGTTTGTCGTAATATCCGAACTTTTGAGTGGGCGTAAAACAGCATAATAAGTGGCATATCCTGGAATTTTACAAATATGGAAAACGTTGCCAGGAACGTGATGCCCAATGTTTACATTAAAATTTTGCTGGCAGCTTCTTATAAATACATAAATACATGCTCATTCACTTTAACTGTACTTGTTTAAAATTTCTATAATTTATGATTTGATATTCATAGACGGATTGAAATTCTTATAAAATCTTGAACGTGCTTATTAATTTGAATGGAATAATCCAATAATTGTTAAAAGAAAAAAATAGCGAGTTCGGGTATTTTGAAACATGATCTTCACCGAAATTGTAGTTTCCTTGGAGTAAAGGAATAGTTCTTGCTCAGTCTCTCTCAGAGAAATTTCAAGAAAAATGTTGATGTTCACTGGTTGATGTTCAATCTCTGTCAGATGATCACTTGGTTGTATTGACCAATTTTCCACTCGTACAATTTATTAAGTACCGAAAGGTGCTTTACGCTATTACTGGAGGGAACGTGCCTGTCTCTCCATGGTAATCCGATCTTCTAGAAACGTATAAAAGATTTTCAAAATTTTTTTTCGGCAATCGATAAATGTTTCATCGTACGAATCATTTCGAAGAAGTCGAAATCGGTATATGGGCGCGTGCTCTAATGGTACCATTATGATAACTTCTAGAAATTTTCAATGCTAAGATATGGTAAGTAATATAGCAAACAACTCGTAACGACGAACCATGAACGAATACGTATAACGTTATTAACTACGGTTTTTGCCAATACATAAATAAAGTTTGAAGAACGATTGGTTTGAAATTGGTTCAATGCCACGTGTTCTAATGTCACCATTATGAATTATTAATGTTAGAGATTTTCAATGCTAAAATCTGGCAGAGAATACATCAAAAACTGAAACGACGTGCCATGAATGAAGATAACGACTATGAACATAGTCGAAATTGTTTCAGTATTTCAGTGGTACCTGTTCTAATGTTACCATTATGAAACCATTAGAAATGCTAGAATATGGTATGTAATATATCAAACAACTTGCAATGAAGTGTCATGAATGAATATATAAAAATAATTAAAACGCTCGAGGATGGTTGAAATTGATTCAGTGGTACCTGTTTTAATGACACCATTATGATACCATTGAAAACTTTATAAACAACTCTTAACGACATGAACGAATATACAAGAGTAATTAATAAGTTCGAGGATGATCGAATTTGATTCAGTGGAACCCGTTCTAATGTTGGATACAAAAATAATGCAAATATTATATTTCAAATAAGTTATATAACGATGACTGGTTTAGTCTTTCAGTACCTGGTTATGTCATTTCTTAATGGTGTATTTTCCTTTCAAATTCATGCATTTAAACACTCAAACTTTTATTAAAGATAATAATTTATAAAAATTTTTAAAGTTGCTAATAAACTAAACAACAAATATCCCTCTTTTTCCAAAGTACCGATAGTTCTTCACTAGTCTTCAATAGTAAATTGTAGAAAGAAGAGAAAAAAAGAAAATAAATTGAAGTAGTGGAATGGTACATTCATCCAGCCCTCCCACTTTATCATGAAAAGAAAAAAAATTCTGTTTGTGGAGGGTGGAAATAGAAACCTTAACTCCAAAATGGCTTATCAGAACCAAGTAATTAATTTACAAAAAATATTCGTCTCAATGAAATGAGTCCGTATCAGTTATTGACTTTGATTCATTGGTATTGAATTGAATTGAATTGTCTTTGAGTATTCTTCTTACCATGGCTAAAGTGTATTAGCACGTTTCGTAAAAGAAAGCGGAGATTGTTCCAAAATTACGGTGACCATTTTTTCTTAAAGAAAATAAAAGACAAACGGATCAACCGATGAATACCTACACGAAACCTCTTGGATGCTTTCTGGAAAATTATCTTTTCTCAGCAAAAATTAAATAGTGATGAGGACGTGATCGACTCAGCGGATATAACTTGTAAAAACACACTGTACATTAATGAACTTACGTAAACACTAGAACTGTAAGTCTGAAAGGCATTAAATGTATATACCGTGGTGTACGTATTACCTGTCATCATCAGTAAATCCACTGTATATTGCACAGAAATTCTCCGCATGCCGTTAATATCAGTAAATATCTGGTAACAATTTTTCTGGATCTATACAGAACGTATCTGAGAAACAAAAGTCATATGATGAAGGAGACAGAGAACTCCAAAATGTATATACGAGATTTTATTATATAAAATTATTTCGTGGAATAGTGGTTTCTTAACTTCTGTTATTATCTTAGTGTTCTTAAGCCCGTACTAAATGTATTAATTACTGCTTGTGAAATCCATTTACAATGTGTTTCAGTAACAATTGCACAATTTCGATACCTGCGCAATTTGAGGCAATTCTATTTGTATGCTAAAAGCAACATTACGACTCTGTTTCTCTTGTCTTTCAAGAAATTTATTTAAAATAAGTCTCCAAGAATGCTAAACAAAAGGGAAAGTAAGTACCCATTAACTCGCTGTTTGAGAAAAGCCTTTTTGACATAAAATTTTGGACACAAAGGGAAACCTCTTTTAGGCTAGAGCTTTTATTTTTCTCAGTTATCATCTTATTCTAGGTTGTTACATGGTTACCATATTCCTCGTTACGAACGTCACATAAAGCCTTCACTTGATTTAAAGCAGGATATTGCATTAAGTTTTTAAGGCATTTAGGACTAGCATATTGCAAAGGGAAGGCAAGGGGAAGCCACCGCATTATTCTCTTCTCTAGTACAGTCCATGAGATGTCACACAGGTATTTCCAAGAACTAACACCAGCTGAATATATCATCATCATATTGCAAAGACCCTGAAAATGTATCATTCGAATACTAGATATGCCATGGTACAAGAGCACAGGTCTTTCCAAAGATTCAATAAGAGAAAGTGACACTTAATTTTCATTGTACT
This sequence comes from Rhysida immarginata, assembly GCA_023313115.1. Lineage (NCBI taxonomy): Eukaryota > Metazoa > Arthropoda > Chilopoda > Scolopendromorpha > Scolopendridae > Rhysida > Rhysida immarginata. Next base: position 123,301 of record JAHWFO010111394.1, on the reverse strand, counting down.
TGTAAAAATAAACAATTTATCACTTACAAGAAAGTAGTTTGATAATGTTTATTTATATGTGGGTTAAAAATAATTGTGAAAGCCAGCGTTGTCATCACCAAAGGCTTGGATGAGCTGATTCCCTCCTCCTCCTCCTCCTCCTCCTGGAGTTTATAAATTCAAATAATTTGGGTATACCTACTACAATCTCTACATATCAAGATGCAGACTATTCCCCTGATTCAGTTGTTGATATATATATATATATATATAGCTTGATTATCTCACTTGCTATTTAACATTCATTTACTCTCTATTTTGCCTCGGGGTGCAATCGTAATGTTTGGCACATGTGCAAATGAATCATATCACTTCATCCAAGTGTTGATTTTTTTTTGACTGGAAGAATGGAAACCTAAGAATTATTCAGAAATCAGACTATGTTACTCTACATAATGATACGAAGCATATCATTACTATTGTCTTCTATTAATTTCATTTTCATTAAAAACAAGTTTTATTTATTTATTGGTAAATTATAATAATAATGATTTAATTATAATTAATGTAATACTTGTAATAAACCTAATTTACCTGAATAAACCATTCAAAAAGACTGATACATTTAGAGTCCATATAGAATGAGCATTCTAAATTTTAAGTGAACAAATTATTAATTTGATTTCGCAAAAATATTAAAATGTTATAAAAGTCGAAAATTCTATTAGTAAGCAACTCCGAATGTAAAAAGAATTAAAAATTTAGGCAAATTAAAGATAATCATACTTCCTAATTTGTTCGAAATTGATCAGAAAATTTCATATGCAAATAGGAAAATATCATTCTGGATGAGTGGCCGATGGAATAATTAGAGAGTAAACTGAGATCACGATCACACGCGACTCTGATAACCGAACGAACTGACGATAGCTTTTCACTACTTTTCCATTTTCATTTTTATCCTCTCTGAATATGTCCTCTACGGATGGAGATAAATTTACCTTTTTCACATTTTTGAAACTCTTTCTAGAATGTTTCACTCTAAAACGACTCTGCACAGTAAAGTTTTGATGAGATTCTTGAAGTACGGTGGCGTCGTCTTCTTTATTATTTATTTATTTTAATTTTCGAAATTGGTTTAAAAATTTAGCTGCAGTCTCATCAGAACCTGAGAATTTCTTTTGATTAAATGAAAAAGTAGATGAAATCATGAGACGGGAGTAAATATATGCATGAGATGATAAATTTGATGTGATCAAGAGCCTCAGGAAAGTCGCAATCGTTAATTCAAATCTTTACGCTTTCCAAAGACCTGCATTGTCCTCAACCACGTTAACAGGTGAAATATTCTTCTTCTTCCTACAGTCTGCAACAGCAATGCATTACAGGTATTTTCCGTCCAGTTTTCTGCGCAAATTGGCGGAAGGATAATCCTCCTCTCGAAGACCTACTATGCGACTTCGCCCAAACTACGTTAGCTGGTGAATGGTCATGAGTTCCAGGCATATTCCACAACACTGGACAGCCCAAATAAGTGTTCATATATGATTTCATAATGCCCTGGCAAGCTACTATCTACACCTGAAAGAAGAACATCTGATACCGCCTGCATTGAAAATGGGTTACTATACATCTTGAAAATATGATCTTATGTTGATGATCCTATTTAACTTCTTTGTAAAAATCAGCCTTATGACATCACTCCTTCTGGGTTTTCATCTTTCAATTGCACCCAGTTTATTAGAATTCAAGCTTAAGTTTGAACACTATCGATGTTTATGTAGTCTCACGAGAGTTTGTCATCAGGAAGAATAAGACACCGTTGGCTATGACTGTCTATTAATTTATAAGAGAAGTTGATCTTCAAAAGTATACTTATAAAGTTCTTAGAAACAAAGGTTTACAAATGAAATTCAAAAGATCCCGCAATGTATTCAAAAAGTTTTTGTTTTTTTAACATTTATACTGTAGTGCTCGATATATCAAAGAAGAATTAAGATACGGAAATGCGTAAATTAAAATAAACTGCGGTAATAATTTTGATAGTATGTTTAAGTTAATGGCATGTCGAAAATTAAAATCATATCGCGTTTTCTTTTGATCTTTATTATTTGAAAAGCTTTCCCCTACAGATACTGTATTTTCGTATGAAAAAATTATATAGTGATAAACACAGTAATTAAAGAAGAAATTTCTCATGTCGTTACATTCATTAATTAAAGATTAATTCAAGATGGGTCCATGAGGGTTTTTTCATAAGCCATACCTCAGCTGAAAAATAGGAAAGAAAATTGCACAGCCTGAAATCGAACCAGGAACCTTCAGCTCATGCTGCTGACACGCTAACAAATTGCCCCATTGTAGACATGAAAGCATAACGAATTGCACTTTAGGAAAGATAGTTCCAGCCTGCGGACTAGGTAACTGCTCTAACCAAGCCAAAAAGACATGTAAATTGCGTAATGCTTTTATGTCTATATTGGTGCAATTGGTTAGCGCGTCAGCGGCATAAGCTGAAAATTCCCGGTTCGAATCCAGGCTGTGCAATTATCTTTTCTATTTTTCATCAATAATCATTAATTGTTACATTTTTTGTGAACGGAACTTGCAAGTGACTAGAAAGATGGTACTCTGTCCGTTTGAAAAAATATCTAGAAAAGGATGAGATGATTTTCATACGCAGGCCAATTTCCAAATTTGCCCTCACGACTGACCCGATCAATAAACTCTAAGTGACGCGTGAAATTCAATATTGATATTGTTGGAGGGGCGGCCCTAGTCATCTGATCATGCAAAACAATCGCGTGCACTTCCCCCATGGCTCTAATCTCTCTTAAAGTTCATGGATCAGCCAATGGTTTATCGATTTTGGACGGGGCTGTGCGACACCGCCACGCGCAATGCCCCCGAGGGACACCGTGTATTAATAGGACTCGTCCTTTGCACAAACACAACAGGCAACTTTGCTTCTCCTCTTCTCCTCCCACCTGCCCAATGTCACTATTACTATCATCAACTTCGACCATTCTCCCCCGCATACACAAGACTTACAAACACACACAACACACACACACAGGACAGGGAATGCCTCACTCGGTAGCAACAACATCAAACAGGAGCGAAGATGAAGACAAGGGCGGCCGCTCGCCTTCCCCTTCTTGCCTATATATTTGCGGTTTCAAGAGAAGTTGGCGCTGCTGAAGGACTTGCGACGCTCGAGAAATCAACAAAGGAATGGAGACGACGGTTTTATAACTTGGCACGACAATCGACATCGATGCTTAACAAAGAAAAGTTTTGCTTTAACGCTTGCACTCCATGTCGTTTTAGGGAAACAAAGCCTGTCGAATCGTTCTCGTTAACCGCACGTGAAAAAGCAGTGTGGTGAGGAGGTGGTGCTCGATCGACGCCTAAATTATCAACATCGTTTATCCGGGGGAAAAACGTACCATTCTAAGAACGAAAACATCCTCTAAAAGGTTTGCTAAAACCTCGCTGAAAATGCCAAACAGGAAAAAGTAAAACGCGTGTGAATAAAACATTTTTGAAACATCGCTTTGATTGCCACTTTATTTAATTTAGAATAGTGTCAAAAATAAAATGTTTTCGGGTATCCAGTCAACCCCGGCGAACCAAACAAAAGAATCATGTTTTTCATCTCTAAAATGTGAAAATTCTTAAATTTGAAGTCATTATGAGCTAAACTTTTGTTCGATGATTCAATGGTTTTCCAGAAAAAAAGATTAACCTTGGTGTTCAAAGTGGTTTAAAACAAAGCAAAAGCCTTAAAGATAATAACTCTAATTTGACATCCCCTCCCAAAAATTCTATTGGAAGAGATTATCTCCAAGGATAATTTTGACATCGATGATTTATATTGACGACCACAATGCCACTTGCAAGAAATGAAAATATACGACATTTAAAAACATATCTAGGCCGTTTATTGTTTCCTATTAAAAAGAGCATAAATTTGGTTAAGAAAATCGCTGATCTTGATGTCTCTGGAAACACCATATTTGTGTCCTTTTACATCGAGGCACTTTTTCCCAGTAACCCGCTCAAAGACTCTGTGGAAGCTCACATCGATTTTCTGTTGGAAAATGAATTTTCAATACGTTTTAATGAGTTTTCAAGAAGTAATTATAGTGACTAAACTCCTCTGTTATAACAACATTTTCGCCATTAATAATGTGTTCTTTAAGATGGTCAACGGAACACCAATGGCATGCAGCCTCAGACCCTTTCCAGCCAACTTTTTCATTAGGAAACTAGAAAATCAGACCTCATCCACTTTCTGGTATTTCCCCATGAGCTTAATGTTGATACGTGGACGGCATTTTCACGATTCTTGATACTGAAAAATAAAATCTTAAACAATAGTGATATAAACAAATCAAGCCCCAGCATAACCTTTACCATGGAAGAAAAGATGAACGGCATGCTAACCTTATTAGACTTGTTATTACTGTATATAAAATTAACAACCCCAAAGCATTTAACATCTTCCACAAACCCAATTGCGTTCCCTCGTTCGTCAACCTGGATTCAAACTACTGCAATGCGCATAAGATCTGAGCTTTCTATCAAGATGTGTGGAGTCCTGCCTAACATGATTGATGAAAAGAGGACCCTGGAACTTCAAAGAATTAAAGAGCAGAGGTGAATTCAGGAAGGTAGCCGGCTCGCTATGGCGCCTCCTAGCCATCACGTGATACACTGCGATCTAGCCGTAGCGTATTTGAACGATCTAGGCCCGCTGCTAGATTAGGGCCTAGCCATCGAAGATCGAAATCGAAGAGAAACAATGAAGGGATGAAAAAAGGGTGAAAAAATGGGAAAGAATAAAAGCATTCTGCTTTATTTTGAATAATTTATGTTGCAAGCTCTAATTGTTCATTAATATCTCAAACAACAAATTAAATATCTCAAAATATAAGTTAACCATTTTATTAGTCATACAGAAGTAAGAAAATATTCAATACTACAATGTCTCCTTGACTTAGCCGCAAATATCTCGTCGCTGTTGTGTAAAATAAATTCATGTCCGTTGATAATGAATCGTGTTTAGATCATAGTTTCATGAGCGTCAGTGGGCGCAGCCGTCTTGAAAATGACCAACGAAGCAAACTTTTGAGAAGCCTGCTTAAAAATCTAGCCGGCTACGGACGGGCGAAGATAGCCAATCCTAGCGAACGCGTTCAGGGAAAAGGCTAGGCTAGCCCACCTAGCCGTAGCGAGCAGGCTACCTTCCTGAATTCACCTCAGGTGTTTTCAAAGGACACAAGTGCTAGGCGTCTACTGCCGAAATTATCCTAGTTATTTAAGTTCTAGAACTTAAAGATTCAGCTTTTTTTAAAAACTCAAACCTTTTGTGGTGTCCACTGCAGAGGAAAAGAACTAGTTTATTATGACGATGTTTTTAATGTTCTCGCGTCAGCCTCGTCATATTGTCCATTTTGTGACGTCAGGGCTCCTTTGATCGAAGTGGGCCGTCGGTCGCGGCTTACGATGTTTTCAAGAGCGATAAAACTAAGATAAATAGATGTTTACAAAAGACAAATGTCTTCGGCCCGTAATATGCAAGAGGCCCGGTGAAGAATTCATGATTTCTTTCGCTATATTTATTTCTAAACACACAAAAAAATAGGGTCCTAGCAAAATTTTTGTCTGTGAGCGAAGCGAGGGAATCTGCCGCCATTTTAAACGAAGATGAAAATATCACGGTAATGACTCATTTGTGTCAGTTGTGACGTCAATAACTAAGATATTTTTCCCTAGCCTTTTTTATCTAGGTTAAATAACCAGGTTGTCTTTATAACTGGGATCTTTTGTAATGGACACCCAAAAATAATCTGGATATTAAAGATCAAGAACTTAAATAACTATGCTATTTCTGCCAGTGGACGCGCAGCAAAGGAGGATCTAGTGGATAAATTATACAGGAGCATTGAACATGTCATAAAAATAAAAGATATTACCACCTTCACTCTTAATAACTGTTGCATAAACAAAATTATCTGGTCTTGTCTTATAATAGGCAGCTGACAAAGGGATTGGAAAAAAATCGCTAAAAGCCTGGGATTCAATGTAGCTTTTAGAAATGCCCATACCATTAAAAAATTTCTGGACGGCACCAAAAATAAGATACAAGATATAAACCGAGCAAGTGTCATTTGTTTTTTTTTGCCAAATCTATTATGTGGGCTCAAGCAAAATAGCTCTAGATATCAGGATTAAGGAAGATCCCCCACCTATGTTACAAAAAATGATAACCCCGAGTTTCGGCGTTTACAGATTAGATTTTAAATACGGAAATAACTTTGATAAAAATTCCGTCCGAGTTCTGCACCTATCAGACAACTATCACATGCGAAATTTTCTAGAATCCTTAAGAGATTGAACTCTCCAACGTCGTTGAACCCCAACAAAATTCTCCGCTTTCCAATAACACTTCAGTATCCACTTAGTTCATCGAATGAAAGTCTCACTGCCATTTTAGTTTATAAGCAAATGAACAACAATCAACGTGTTGCAATGCTTTTCCAGCGTTGTCTGGATCATACACAACAAACCTTATATTTATATCTTATTTCGTTGCTGAGCTATAACGTTTCACAGAGTGTATACATCAATTTGGGACACTCTGTATATGCGCATGTAGTAGACTATAAATATAAATTTGAAAAAATTTTCAAAATTGAACTAATCGTTACTGAATTATAAACTTTTTTAAGTTCAGTTTGGTAATGATAGCTTGCTCATTCTCATTTCGTTTTTAAGCTGTTTACAGATTCACTTTGAAGCTACTCTTTTGCTTTTTAACAATGCACTGAGGCAGCTCGTTGTGTTTGCTCTTATCTCGACTTCTTGTTGGGAAGTTCCCTTGGTGATAAGATGGAGAAAATATAAATGAGTTGAATTGGTTGGTCCTGCTAAATGGTATTAGAGGACAGGAAGCGAGGTTGGGGTGACTAGACTGTCACAACCTGCTACAGTGTTCCAGTATTTGAAATATAATTCCGGACAGGTTCGTGCCTTGGACTAAATTTAACATAAGGCGGTATGGAAACTAGAATACAAGTCTTATTCCTTGATGAAATACAAGGAAAGGTATTATTGCCAAGCAGTAGTAAAGAATACTCACAGACAATAACGTTAAAGAACTCCACTACTTGTGAGTAGGCAATGACTTTAGAATAAAGTTTTTTTAGTCAACGGGGGGGACAGTTATCCTGGGTAATACCTGAATTAACGCTTGATCTGTTGTGAATGAAGCCTCGTCCAGCAACAGCAAATGAAGGAAACTAGAACCGTGTGTATTCTTGATATACAAGATGGCCCATAAATAAGTTCAGGTGTTTGACAGCCAGTAACACAATTTCTTTAATCTGTGAAGTGGTATACATCATCAAAAGATACAAAAATGTATGTGCGGTTTTCCAGTGCAATATCAATCTGTGCTCCATCGAGATCGATTACTGCTTGGAGGCGGAAAGCCACGTGTGCACACGCTTTGCCACAGAACTCAATAGGAATCGCGTTAAATTCTTGGGTTATCAGTTCTTTCAGTTCCTCGACGATGCCGACAACGGGGTGGGCGTAGACTTTCTCTTTGAGATAGCTGCACGAGAAAAAACCAGACCGGGCACTCGACGGGGCCATGCTGCCAATCCGCCCCTCAAGAAAAGTTTCATTCAAAGATGCTCTATGGCAGTACAGGAAATAACGAATTATTCTCCTCACTGTACGGATTTAATATAATTTGCTTCGTTCAAAAGTTGTAGGCTGTTAAAACTTATTTATGGGCCACCCTGTAGTGGACTGAATTGCATTGAAACTTTCCTGCAAATCTTATCAGTAGTAAACGAAGCCTACGAGCTAAAAGGTGCATTGTTTAAGCAAAGCATGTAGAACTGAATATTAGCAGACTTCATAAATTAAATAACTATTAACTATGATTATTCTATTGGAAACTCAAAAATTAGAATTTAAATTAAAAGCCTGGGAATAAATTTGTTATCAATTGTTTACTGGCTATCTTAACTAATTAATCAACCACAAATCGAACTGGTGGCTCGTCACAAAAAGAGGAATGCGAACAAATTTCTGTGCGTTTTTAATCTCATCCTAGGAAGGTAGCTGAAGTAATTTCAGCTCGGGATGGATATTTCAGTCGAGCCAAAGTACAGAGTCAGTACGAAATAGTTTTCCGGAGGATTATCCATTTTTCACATGACGTGTATACAAAAGATCCGCAGGTAACATCAATGACATGTCATGAACCTTTGAAATCAATCTCAACTTCCAATGTTTGAAAGTTTGAAATGAAAGTTTTCGTTTTTTATTTTCTTCTTAATAATTAGATCTCTTCCAATAAAGTTATAATTGAACAACTATCAACAGACCTGCAATAAAAATATAAGGAAGCTATTTGATCAGTTCCATAAAAAATCTCTATCCATTAAAAAAATAAAGCGAGGACTACGAAAGCTTTATACGATCGGATATAAATCATTCCGGAAATTGTTTCCGCAATAACTTCCGTCCTAATCTCTCTCTGCTCCAATGGTTATTAAAGGATTTTCAGATCAATCAATATCGATAAACTGAAAAAAAGCGTGAGAGAAGAAAGGAACCTAGGTGGAGGGGCACCGTTGGGTGGGGTGGGGGGCCTGGGGGGGGGGGGTTATGGGACGGGGCTCGTTAACTGCACATTCCACGCAGGGAAGGAAATCTATACCCAGTCATTAATCTTCTTCTGCCGTCATAGGTGGAAGCAGGAGAAATAAAACAGTTACTCCTTAAAATCTATTGTTACTGGTAAAGAACAAGAAAGCGGCGCTCTGAATGCCTTTAACGCTCGTTTATTGTTCCCGCCGCCATTTTTTTCGTTCTCCCGTGTATCCGCTATTTGTTTTCTCACTCAGAGCACATTGTCTTGATCGCTGTTTAATTATTGCGCTGTCAGATCGCATCTTGATCCTTGTTATGTCATTATTCCCTGATAGTGCTCTTTTTTCATATAGGATTCGCGATAAAAATAGTAGGGCTGCTGAGTGTTAAGAAAATTTACGATGACGCTTAATGGAACAAAAAAATTCCTTTGGAAGCACATAATTTCATACAACAACAAAGCTTTAATAAATGAGCAACAAGGAAAATAGTATCCTTTTGTATACATATAGAAGTTGGATAATGGAAAGTCCTCTTTAAAACCTTTATTATTATGGTTTAAAAAGCCACTGTTGGCATGCAATACAGTCTGATTAGGCCTGCAATGAAACTCTGCAAGGGTTAATGGAATTTTATAACACTCATCTTGTAAAAGCTGTTGAAATTCCTGGGGAGATTAAGGAAGAGACATCGGATCCTTACTATGTTTTCCAAAAGACTAGAGAAGCTCGATGATAAAGACTGTGATCCACACATACGATCTTAAAAAAGTGAGAATCTCTAATCCACAAAAACAAATAAGAAACGTACTCTGAGATGCGTATTTCTTTACATTCTCAACGGCCAAAAGTCTGGGAATTTGGGCTATGGCCGTTAAGAATGAAACTATGGTTGTAGAAATGTGCATCCGAGATATCTGGTCTCATTTGTCTTTGCGGTCTAAGATTCTCAGTTACTTTCTTTGAAAAGCACGGTTCTGCTTTATTATTTCAGAATGACAGATACTTGGATATACAGAAAGACATGACATGTCTACCCAACTCATGACTATGCATCTGTTGAAATCAGAAACTCCTAATCGTAAGCTTTTTTATGCATTCTCCAACATAATCGGATGATGGAGAAAAATGTAAAAGATGGCTTGTTTGAAAGCATGCATTGTCTCTTTCTGGGTCTTTATGGTTGATGAATATTGGGTGCATTATGAGAACAGAAAGGTAACAGCGCAGTGGCCAAATAAAGGATACTTCCGAAAGAAATCCAAAGTGACTTAAACCCACAGAGGGATCTTTGTGTATACAACTTCCAAGATTGTGGTAGCCAAACAATAACAACTGACGGGTACTGTCAGCTAGACGATTATCACCAGCAAAAAAGAAATTAAGAATCGTTTGGCTCCCATATCCACGACCACATACGTCTGTTGAAAGCATGCACGACCACATATGTACAAGGTCATCCTTCACCCTGCGTATCATCCACTTTTCAGGTTGATGTGATATATGTCGCCAGCGATTTCTTAAGCCGCTGTGATTCCATCTGATTTTTTATTTTTAGTATCTACCAGTAAATAAGAAGCAGGCCAATAATTTTAGTATCTGTTTTGAATCGCGATTTACATGAAATGTTGGAAGAGAAAACACTTTTGAAGGAATTACTATTCAAATAACATCTCCAAGATAAATACCGTTTATATTGTACACTAAACTCCATGTTAAACTGCATCAAGAGATTGTGCCTTCACTAATATTGCTATCTATCATGCATATAATAAAGTATCTATAGTGTTAATTTCATATTATATTTACGGAAGATATAACGAAAATTTTTTGCTAATTTAATAATAAACCAACATAAATATAAATGGAAAAAGGGACAAGTAAACCACCAATTTATAGATTTAAAAATTTACTGATTATAGTAATAATCGAGCAGTAATAGAAAGCAACAGGCAGGTTAACTTCAAGCAATTTAGCGATTTTCGGATATGTATGTACAGGATGGGATAGAAGAGAAGAGAAAACGAAAATAAGATGGATGATATCTGTGATTAGATAGGATATCCAAAGCGCAATTCGTGTAACTCAAGAATGGAGGGCCAAGAGCAGAAACAAAATCGCTAAAAGTACTGCCCTCGACAGTTCAAAGAGGGGCAGTGATGATGATGATGATGACGAAAATGTCCACACTAGGATAAAGCTACGTGTTCCTCGGTGCGACTATTACGATGATCGTTGGTTACCGTTTTGCTCGGAGCGTCTGCGATTTTTTTGATTTTTCACTAGTCGCGTGTTCTCATTCGCAGTCACATCTACAGGAAGGTTGTGTTTAACAGAATGAGTGTAAAATTGAATAGACGTGAAAAATTATTAACTAAATGCCTTTTGATTGAGGAGAGAGAAGACGACGTATGGAATGAAAAGAGCCAAAAAACGCCGTATGTTTGAGCTCATATGTATATCGAAAAAAAATCATTGATTCATTGATCTGAATTACGAATAAAATGTCATGAACGTTTAAAAAATCGATATTTTGACTACTTTGTGCACGAATTACACAATGTTACATAATATAGTTATTGAATATAATAAAATTTTGTTTATTCAGTGGTGCACTTTCATCAAAAAATTTTACATTAAAATTATATAAGTAATTATTAAAAGAAAATACAAGTATTTAAATAACTAAAGAACAATTTGGTTTCCAACTTTATTGGCAATCTCAGCCCATATATGGTCCTTGACTCTTTGATCCTTGTAGAACGCATGTGACAGTGATTCGCCACTTCTTCGAGAAGAATTTCATCATCGGCGTCAGAAAGCGAAGGAGCCATGATGCACATAGTCTTCTCACAACAAAAATCGTTAACGACCAACGATTATATTCACCCTCCTCCTGAACGACTATTCATGATGTACGATCATCGTTGACGACTCTAGCGGCAGTCGCTCGGAGCAAAAACAGCTCCATAGGAAATACAAAGAAATAGTGCTCAACGATCATCGTGATAGTCGCACCGAGGAACACGTACCTTAAAAACGACTTTCATTATAGCCGTGACCAATGGAGTTAGAAAACACTCCAGTAGATTAGAGAATGTTCGCAGAAAGTTACGGTGCTTTTACTTATTATTTAATCTGTAATAGTAATAAAAAGTTTGACAGGAAAACAGAGAGAAATTATGAAGTGATTATTGAAAATGCTAAAATACGAAAATATTCTAAGATCCTTTAATCAATGTACTATGATATTATCATTGGTATTCTCAGAGTCACTAGAATTTGATTATTTTACTTTCTGTTTAATCGGACAGCATGTTCTTAGAGAAAACTAGAGAGAAATTGAAAAAATATGAATGTACAGATGGAATGTATTTTAAGTTCAATGACAGTAAATTAGACCACTCGAACGTAAAAATTCACGATGAATATTTTAAAGTACATTCCATCTGTACATTCTTATATGAAGATGTCGAGAAAGATTCGGAATGTGGCGGATTGTCAGGTGTTATAGCGGGAATTAACTAACCTCTGTGTATGGACGAACGAGAATAAATTAAATATTAACTGTAGCTACTAAGACACATGTTATGTCGATCTCAAAAAAGAATAATTCAATTATTTTCGAATATTTATTGGATTTTAAGTCAATTGAGAGGATTAATGAATTTAAGGACTTGGGAATTATTATTTTTGATGCTGCTGGCTCGTTATATCGGCATATATCTACCGTTATTAGTAATATTTCAAGAAGTTGGGGCTGTTTTTGAGGCTAGTTCATATTTAAATGTAATAAAGCTTTTATAGTTCTTTTTAATTCTTTGGTTAAATCGTGTCTCTTGTTTGCTATTGAAGTTTGGTTTTTAAAACAAAATTTTTTTAACACGCCGTCTATACCTTAAGTTGAATAAATTTTTTATTCTTTTTTTCTACCTTTGATATGCTGATCAAGTGTATGCTCAAACCTTGATCAAACTATTTAAAAATTATATGGATGCTCCTTTTCTTTTGGATAATTTTTGTTTACGTTATTCAAAGTTATGTTCTTTAAGGTCTTATATTTTATCGTACTAATGCTAAATTTCTGGACTTATGATATAAACTTGGCGATTATTATAATCGATCAATCATGAAACCTTATGTTTTTTAACGTACTTGTTTCGTAAATTAATTTTCTTTTTCTTCTTTAAATAAATAAGGTTTAATTTTTTTTGTCTTTCTTTTCTTTTCAATTTATATGCTACCTCATTAACCCCGTTTTAGGCCAGTGGCCTGTAGAGGGGCAACATGGGGCTAGGCCCTCCAGTTTGTTTTCTCGCGGGTTGTTCCCCTGTTATTGCTATAATTATATTATATTATATTATTATATGGAAAAAATCATATCATTTTAGAATGATTCTACTTTCCATTTTCAACTTAAAAATTTTTTAAAAAAGTGCATTTTTATTATAATTTTAAATTAAGTCATTTCGTTTCTGAAATATTTTCTTCAGATTATAGGACAAATGATACCTACTCTATTGTAGACTTAGTCCTATGAGGCTGATCATAAATATTCATTATGTTTTTGAATATTCAAAGAGGTTTCGAATTCATAGAATTTTATGCTAGACTTTTTCTTCTCACACCTTGCCAAAAGCATTGAGACAACGTTAGAAATGGAAATTTCGAATCATATTATCAGTGATAACTTGAACGAGATATAATTAATATAAATAAAGCTTTAAAACATCAACCAAATCCAACCAGTTACTATAAAGATGGATCGTACAGAACTAGTCAACGGCTTTGTACATGGCATTTTCAAAGGATGCCACCTAATTGGGAAGTCATTTTGATCCTGTTAAACGTATACAAATTCAGTATGGGTAAGATTTGATTACCGCATAAACTCAGTGCCAGAGATGCTCTTGAAACTGCTGCAAAGGACTGTCCGGCATAATCAGTTTGCAACTGCAACCAGTCACTATCGAATTTGAACTAGTAATGTACCGGGAACTATCGTTAGAACCAAGCCTCTTCGGTAGGAGTCGAAACAAATGGCCCATCATGGAAAATTGGGCGGCGTGACCAATATTCAACGAGGATTAAAAGTGGTTGAATGCTTATCGCAACTGGACTAACGATAAATCTCGCTAATACTTTGACACTGCCGATCGCACACTGGTGTGGGGAAATTCCCAGCAAACTCTACTTGCCTGATTGTTCTCTGTCAACTTCAAATTTGGTCGTAGTAGTGTCATGCTATATACCTGTTTCTCTTGTAATGGGTCCTTTGATTAATATGGATTTCGATCTCTATCTGGACAATTCTGCGTTAAGTTTTATGTGGGAACAATTTCTTATAGGTTAATTTATTTCTGAACATGACGATGCACTCATCCGCAAATTAACGTCTGTAACAGGATGATTTGATAAAATTGGTATGGAAGATCTTCAATGGCTTTCACAGGGCCTCGATCTCAATGTTGTAGAACACTTATGGTAAGAACGTCAACTTCGCCCAACAATGAGTTGCAGCTGCTGTAAATGAGAAGTGGCAGAAAATTCCAGCTGAAATCTTCCAGAAACTCTTGGAAAGTTTTTCCTAGATGAATAAAGTGGTTTAAAGGTGGTTTAAAGAAGCCTTGTTTGATTTGTACTTTTTATGTTTATTTTTATAAATATCCCATTCGTTTGTTTTTTTTTCATATTAAAAGCTAATTTTAAATATCAAAAGCTGGACTATTTCATATTAAATTCGAGTTAAAAAGATGGCCATATATCCATTCAAAATTTAAACTGATAAATACCAGGCGAAAATTATTTACTGTCGATTATTTGAAACTTTTTTGGTCAAAATCAAATTTAGATGATATTTTGGCATTTGAAAAGGACCCCAATAAACATTATTCAAACGCATCAAATAAATCAGATGTTTCTTCAAATAAAAGAAACATGATAATTTTATCCAAAAAAAAAAAAGTTCTTTCGAAAATTAAATGACTTGTACACCCGTTGCTAAAAGTAAATGGTGAAACTAAAAAAGAAAGCAAATGCAAATTCATTCAAAATGGCATTAACGCTGCTGCCCACTACAAAACCAATGAAGTGCAGATTTATGTGACAATAAAAACACTCTTAATGAACTCATTTCAATAGCTGATTTTTACAAATTCCAATTGGCCAATATAGATTCGAATTATCCCAAATTTTATTTGAGAAATCTCGAGAGGGAAGTAACGTTTAATTTATCTGGTAATCAAATTCTAATTGCTTAACAGAAATCGGTTGTATATCGATATAGATAATTTCAAACTGATAGTAGTAGTAATGTTTCAAAATGGAAAATAACAACGGCGCTGCAATAAAACGAGAAATCCATTCAACTTACGCATCATTTAATGACAGTTCAGTTTAATCATCCAGCGCAGGAAATGAAGCGCTTATAATTCTCTCACGTGATCGCTCGTTTTCCACGGAACAAACGCAAGAAGACGATGTCCTAGGGGTAAAAACGGAAATGGTTTGCTTCATTAGTTTGGGTTTTACTATGATGGTGACGAACTACCACTTAACCGCAAATCTTTTCTTTATCCCTAAGAAATTACGGTCTGATCTGAACATGACTTACCCCTATCGATGCTGGTCCATTAATAAAATTTATATAACTGAAAAGGAAATCAATTTTTCCTAAAAGGATCAAAAGGCTTTATTTACAAAGTTCTAATAGAAAAATTTTTGAATAAAAGAATTTACATTCAGATGAAGAAAAAACTTTCACTCAACTGACAAGTGACTTGAAAATAAACTTTATCAAATGAAAACGAATGATATAAAGAAAGTATTCTTAGTAATCCACACGCGCGGGCCAATAAATTAGAGACGTCTATTAAAAATTTCACTGGACCCAATAGAATCCATAGAACGGGTTCGCATAGAATCAATAAAGTGTTGATCAATGGAAAACGGTGCTTCCACGGAACATTCCAATATGTCCCAAATATTTTCTATGGGATCTATGAACCGAGCAGGGTAAATAAAGAAAACCATCTTCATGCTCACTAAACCACTGCTGAAACGATCTTCACGTTGAACGGTAGCATTTTCGTCCATGAAGAAGTCGTTACCTGAAAGATTAAATGTAGCAATGTAGGATGGACTTGGTCGACAATAACGTTCAGGTACGTTCATGAATATTAGAGTATCAGTTCCATAACATACCACCAGAACTGTGAGGTGTCTTCGTAAGGTATGCTGGATCCATTGTTTCATGGGGCCCTCACCATTGTCTACCGTCTATATCATAACTCGCCATACCAGATAACATACTTCCAATCCCACGTGTCTAATCACGAACTATAAACGAACTTTCCTGTTCTTTGTATAAATTAGGGGTTTTCGACTGCCGATTTGGATCCAATCCCCGGAGCATGGTTCAGTCAGATTTGGTTCGAAAATGGTTTTGTTTAAAATCCTTTGCTAATTCCGTACGATTGTCTTTGAGCCACAGTTACCCCCTTTTAGACAAAGCCTGTGAGTTATTTTTCCAACGATTGTATAATCTGGCTATCGTACCTTTTGAGAATCCAGGCAACTGGATCGTTGCTTCAATCATGTTCCAGCAAGAAGGCATCAACAATGAATTCCTTTTCGAAATCAGTTATGCCCCCCCCCCCCCCCATGCATCTATGATTAGATTAATCCAACTCCTTCTTAAACTCCTTTTAATCACATGACCTGAAACCGTTTGCATAAACGGATAAAAACAAATTTCTACACAGGGTTGTAAGGGATATATAGTAGCAAGCTACAGAAGGCCTGAAAACGTGGAAAACCCCTTTCGCCACCATCGAGTGTGTTCAATCTGGTAGCCATGCATCGCAATTCGTAACCACTCCTGTTGACACGATTTCCATAGACCCTCTACTATTCGCGGTCGTCTCTTTCCGAGGGCTCGTATAAGTAGGCCAAGTCACAAAAAAATCCATAAGCTATGGGTCTGGGGACTTGAAAGTTATGTCACTAAATGGAATGTAGCAAATTCCGGTAACGTCTTGCATGCGTTCCAGGAACAGGCGAATTGACGCGGCGGTGTGAGTCGACGCCTTGTCTTGATGCAGCCATACCTTGATTACCCCTGCACCATATAAATCGGGGATATCGCGGGTAAATATGGGGGCTAGAACGTTAGTCTGATATACATGACGTTGAATTTTGTCCTTTGACTCAACACTGTGTCAAGTTAATTTGCCGTTGTCGCTATATCCCGCCACGATCATGAAACCTTTTGAACCTGTTTCCTTGCATTCACGGTACCATTTTCTGAAGACCTTAGAACCCCTTGGGCGGTAATAAAATGGCTCGGCTCTTGTTGCAGTCGCTTAATTAAACTTACGTCTCATGTAGTGTAACTAAGTATTTCCACTTTGCATCGGCCAAGTTTATGACAATTGGTCCGTCAGTTGAACATGGCGTGGCATGATATTATGAACTTGGCTCTTGTGTCGTTTCTCCAGTTGTAGATCACCGTTGATAATTGTGTTTGTCGTGTGCACAGGGGTCCCTATTTTCTGTGCAATGTCCCGTTGTGTTGATGGGTTGCACCGGTTACGAGAGTCTGAACTTTCCCGACGACACCAGGAATATGGCTAGTGGATGGTCTCGGCTTGGCCTACTTTTACCTGTCAATTTTCGGTGGCATAACTCAACGTTTTTAGCTCGCTGTTCGAATACGAACTAATATAATATCTGCCCTAACAGCCCTAACAATACTCCACAGCGATAGCTCTGTGATAGGTAATTGTTACCATATACTCCTAACAACCCTCTGTATATGTTTTACGGATGTTTTTAATTCATCGACAGTGTATGTTTAATATCCAAAAGTAGAAGAGAATTCACATTATTCTGCTTAAACAGTAAAAAAAAAGGCAAAATAGTTCAGATCATAAATACTTTTATTTACAAAACTAGACGAATGAGCGCTCTTATGGAAAGCAGTAAAGGAATACCCGGGTTTGGTCCGGAATACACGGCAGTACTCTGCAATCAAGCCTGCTACGATGGAAACTCCGATGCCGAGCTGTAGTGCAAAGACAGGGCTTTCAAATCGAGCATCGTCCATTTGAATACGGGGGTTATTCTTATTATGACTAATGCTATTAAATGTCTGTCCCAGCTACTTATTATAGTGTGTGTTAAACGTAATGTAAAATTTCATTCTTCAAAATATTTCACTTGATAATAACCATTGATTAATATCACTTTAAAACCAATGAATTCCGATTTCACGTTTGAAACCATTGTTGGTAATATCATTTGTTTGCTTTTGCGAAGGATTGTAAGCAAATCTTTTACTGTTCCGAATCCACAAGGATTTTTTCGTTTTCTGTGGGACATCTTTTAAAACTTAAACCAAGAACGAAAAGGAGTTTCATCTGTTTCTAAATTAAGTGCAAAATTGAAATTGGGAGCATAGAAATATATTGCATTTATGATAATTTTTCATAAATAATGAATAAAATGGACAGACAAGATGAATAATAACCAAATTAGTCTAATTTTAATTTCCTAATTAAACACAACATGTTTAATTCAATGCGCAGCTGAATGCGGCGGCGATTACCATTCAGGAGGCAATTACACATTTTTCATTTTCAATTCAGAAAACACTCAGGTCCATTCCAATTCTCCTCTGCGACCACTAATCGAAATCGAAGAATCGGAAATTGCCAATTAGCTAACCCCCCCTCACCCTCGATAAAACACGATATCGATTCGTCTGAGAGGACTTTCGAAACTCCGACTGTTCTTGCTGGATTACCATCTACTTAAACGAAAACGCCAACAACATTAGGCAAATAAGCAGAGAAGTTTGGATGCTTAAAGCTTCAAATTTATTTATGTTGTTCAGAATAGTTACATGATATTCATTACCAAGTTACAGAAATTCTTAATAGAGGCGGCAGGAATGTAGAATTTCAACGACTCTAAGAGTTCCGTTTCTCTAGGATACGGTTAAGGAAGGTGAATAAACAAAGTGTTTACTTTGAACTGATCCACCCATATAGCTACAAATCTATTAAAATTGTCAACAATCTATTAATACTATAGAAAAGTGAGGATGCGCAATCTGATGCCAACGTCAAATTGTACCTTTGACTAATGTAAATTTTTAACACAACATGTTTACCCTAAATCACCAGTTTTACAAAACTTATTTCTTTATTTCACAAGAAAATTAGAAGAAAAAAACTTTTTAAGATAGTTTATTCAAGTGTTCTACTATACAGTGCGTCCAGAAAAAATAGACTCACCCCTAAACAATAGTCTATCCAATAAACAGAACGAAATCATTTGGGTTTCACAAAATAAAATTAATGTTTACAATGTATAGGAATATTTTTCACATTTATTTCTTTATACTTATATGAAATTTACATGATGAAAAAAAAACAACAAATGGAAGGAAATTTTTGTGTCCATTAATTATAGACTCAGGTCAAGAAATGATGCGTTTTAATAATTGATGTGGCCACCTTTGTTAACAAGAACTTGATAAATGCAATTGGGCATTGAAGAAAGTAGTTTCCTCAAATATTGGTCCCCAATTTCTTCCCAACCCCAGATAATTGCATCTTTCAGTTCTTGAATTGTGGCATATGATTTTCCGTGCTCATAAACCTTTCTGGCCAGAACTCCCCACACATTTTCGATGGGATTTAGTTCAGGGGAGAGTGCTGGCTACGGTAAGACATCAACTCCATTATCGGAAAATCACGTTTTAGTTGTTTTGGCAGAGTGTATAGGAGTATTGTCTTGTTGAAACTGCCGTGGAGACCCTGTTATGCCTTCTGCATACGGAAGAAATGTCTCTGACAGCATTCTTTGGTAACCAATAGAATTCAATCTGCCATTAACGAACGCCACTGGTGTCTTTTCACTCCAACTGAATGCAGCCCAGACCATTACACTGCCTCCACCACACTGCGTTTTTGAGAACATTTCCTCTTCCTTCCGAAGATCAGACCAATAGTACTACCAACCATCTGGGCCGTCCAAGATGAATTTTTTTCTCGTCACTGAATATTACTCGTCTCCATTCAGAAACCCAGCTCATCCGTTCCTTTGCCCAATCCAGTATCTTCTTCTTGTGAGCATCAGTTAATCTTGGTGCACCCTTTCGCTTCTTGTGCTTCAAGTGCTTGATAGACTTCACAACATTTCCGATAGTTGATTTCGATACCTGAATTGTTGGATTCTTTGCCAGTTTCCTGTAGGATGTTTTATTCCCTGATAATCCGCCGTTTTTTGACGTGGTGTCAGTTTTTTTGGACGTCCTGAGCTCTTTTTGGTCCCATATTTTCCCCCTGAGCAATGTAGTGTTGCACAACTGTTTGAGAACGCTTTATTTGAGCTTTAATAATATTGAAGTGATCGCCTATTCTGAAGCAAATCATCATGCAAATATTAGAAATGCGTCTTCGGAATGTGGGTTATCATGCCGAAGTATTTGGTAAATTCTTCACAAACATAAATATCGACATCACCTATACCATCTAATCCCTGTTCATGCACTTCAAAGAGAGCAGGAACAACAGTTGAGGATGCAGTTTTGTAACTTTCTGCGTACTAAGGTAAACGTGAATAGTCATTTTAATAAGTGCATTCTCTAGAGTGATGAGTCTACGTTGAATCAAGATGGTATTATAAAAGACCATAATTTACATTTCTGGTCACAAATCAATCCGCACTTTAACAGGGAAACAAACCATTAATATAGATAGTTAGCTAACGTCTGGTGCGGGATGTATAATTCGACAGGAATTGGTCCATTTTTCTTAAGAGGATATATTGGTTGGAGCACGATATGCTAACCTTATTATTCAAATGTGATCTGTAATTGGGTAGAAAGTTTGTCTTTGGCTGAAGTTCGTCAACTATGGTTTCAGCAAGAACAAATTGGATAGGACAGTTTGGTCCTGTTCGGTGGACCCCAAGGTCACCTGATTTGACTCCCATGGAGTCCTTTTCGTTAAGTGAAGGATGCTGTGTATCAGATTCCTCCCAGAGACTTGGATGAGTTGAAAATCCGAATTCAATACTCATGTACAAACTTTTCTCGAACAACATCGGACCAACAATATGCGCGGACCAACAATGTATATCTCATGTCCAACAATGCAAGGCAAATTTTGTGCAACAATAGGCCAGGCCATTACATGGCGTGTTTGACAACCTTGCTTTGACAAGCTCGGCGAAGACGGGAAGGTACGAGTTTTATTATATATGCCCGTCTTTGCTGACGAATTTGAAGATGGTAAGCATAAAACTGGCATATCTTAACGGTTTGATATGAGCATTGTTCTTCGACGGCACAAAAATATGCCACCCTTGCGTTCCGTAGGGAAACATAAGCACATAGTGCAAAGGATCATGCCATGGATGATTTTCTGAAATCCGACGAATCTTATCATTTGTGCTCTGGCACAAAATAATATCGATGTGCACTGACTCTGCTGTCAGGTAAACCCACAGCAACGTCCGAAGTTGTCGGTAAATTGTAGGGTCGACGGTCAGTAGGTTTGAATGTTTGGGGTATTAAGCAATACAACAGCCAATTCCGAATAATCAGGTTCATTACAAGCTGCAATACTAAGCAGGGATAACCAATACCTCCTAAAAAGAAAGCCTCCACACGGAAACCGTCATATATTGTTACATCATCATACGCAGTGTAAATTTAGGGATTATTATTGGTAGAAATAACCTAATGATGATGTAGCGTTATCGTGTGGAAGCTTTCTCTTTAGGAGGTGCTGGGATAAAGCAGGACAATTCGTTTTAATATAAAGAATACCGTTACAGGCGACCGATCATTTTGTGGAGTTCGAACGTCGATAATTTCCTGTTCTCTCAACTTATGCAATGATAATTAACAAGTCCCAGGGTCAAACCTTAAACAAGATTGATATATACCTAGAGTAGATAGATACTGACACCGCTCCTTCGTTTTGCCTTGAAAAGCTCGGCGAAGACGGAGGATGAAAACCACTGTGTATGAAGCTAGTTTACTACTGTGTATGAAAACCAGGTGTTAAGATTTCAATTATGTATTGCTTCAGATGGTAACCAAATTGAATATTCTCTATAATTTTCTTTTGAAATAAAGAAATAAGTTATATAAAAATGGTGAACTAGGGGTAAGCATTTTGTGTTTTACAAGTTGTCCATTGCCATTTTTCTTGTATCTTGCACGATTAATAAGTAACGTTACGATTTGACCCCTTAAAGAGGTCATAGGTCAAATTTGACGTGATTCATCAGATTTTGCATCCTCACTTTCCTATAGCATTGTATTAACGGATTGTTGACAATTTTAATAGATTTGTAGATATTCGAATGGACCATTTCAAAGTAAACATCCCGTATAAACTTTTCCTATGAATACCTTGATGTTTGTAAGGCAAACAAGGGTATACGTGATGTTCCAGCGAAGTGTAATCAGTAAACATAGGGTGGTTATCTTACATAAAACTAAACCCGCCATTTAACATTTTTTGGTTGCTAAAATATTTGTTTATTAATAGTAATTCTAAAGTTGTAGCATGTCGCCAGATTGCATACCATTCTTAGTCAATCCGCGTTCTATATGTGCAAGCTCTCTCTCTCTATATCTCACAAGGAGACTCCAGTGATAAATTAAATTCTACGAGTATCTTTCATCCAATTAAATACACATGCAAAACCATCCAATGCACTTCTCAGAATTTTCCGAGTAAAAAAAATTCAAGTTTACTGGACTATGATGGTCAGATGACTTTTTCACTTCAGGGCTTGTTCATTTAGCTGGCCTCCTGTTAATATTTTCTTGAACTATGAAATTTCTCCTTCACTTTTATTAAGAGCTTTAGCAAAAAGCTACTAATAAGAATGCACGCTTGGTTTGTACGTTTATCCGGCCGGCCGCCATTTGCACGATAACTTGAAAACGGATTAACTTTTTCAGAAATATGGCCATCAAGGTCTTAGCTCGGCCGTATGAACTTTTCAGAATCCACGTGTTAAAACCGTGACTGTAAAGAATACCAAGATAATGGCATGCCATATAACAATCGATTCGTCAAGAATGAACACATTGTTACTTTCTATTTATCTTTTAAGTATTGTTCACGTGCGCTGGCTTTCCTCTAGGCGAGATCTACATTGCTATGAAGTTTAGTTCCAATTGTTCCTGTGCGGGGTGGGAGTCAGAGGGAACAAAATATCTAAATGCTATTTAGGTACGTAAAGGAGTGAAATTTAGTACACAGATTCCTCCAGCCAAGATCTACATTACTATGAAGTTCAGGCCCAACTGTTTGGAATTGCGGTGGTGGCAGTCACTTGGTCCATAGAGCTATGGCAACATATTGCATATGATGTCATTCGCTCGGAAATAATGAGAAAGGAAAAATATACGACTTTTTTTTTAATTTTTATAGATATTAAGTTCGAGAAAATAGGTAAAAACTGCAGATAAAGGGGTAAAAATAGATGATCACAGGGTCTGCTATTTGCCTTACCCTATATGGTGGGGAGGTTAATTTCTTGTTAAAAATGTATAAATGTATTTCTGCTTCACAGCTAAAGCTCTTCCTTGAAATGTTTTTATTGTTGCTGTCTTTCTCATGCTAAACAATGCCAGTTGTTCTTGGTCGTTTGTTGTATTGTGTTGTTATGAGAATCTTTTGTATTCTTTTGAGGTTGCTAATAGAAGAAAGAGCTCTTCTCGGATATAGAGGAGAAAATCATCCGTGTTTTGTCTGAAAACAAAATAAGTTTAACGTTGTGGCTAGCATAGTAAATGGGCCACTCAACTTAACTTGACGCTGTGGATCAGTTGATACTGTTTTATGTTAGCATCTTTGCGAAAGCTGCTTCATAGTAATTTGAAGCATTGCTGATCCTACAAGGACCCCTGAAATGGAAGTCCTCGCTTAAATGACATAAGGGACTAAGTACTCCACTGGCTCCGTAGAACTTGGTCTTTTCTTTAAGAAGATTCATCTTGTGTGGAGTATTATGCATCCTGAAAAGTTGGTCTAATTTAATGGAACGTGCTATACTTGTTTAAAAAGAATTCAAGGACGCATCTGTTCTGTAAAAAAAGACTCGCTCTGAAATATTAAAGAACACTTAATCGGTAATCGGTTAACGAACTTAATCCGTTCCAAGAAGATGCTCGTTAACCGATCACCGATTTACCATAGATCACTAAGGGAATTTGATTTAATTCGTTCTGGAGACTCAAAAATTGAATATACATTACATAATTTCTTTCTATATGAAATGTTTATTTATTTTAAATAACAAAAAGAAGTTAATCCCTTCGCGATGGTATAAATACCACGTTGATCACTTGGTCTCCTATAACTCCCACCCCCGTAACCCCGACCCCAGAATAAATGTTCTGCTACTTAATAATACATTTGTACAGTCTTGCATTTTCATCAGCTATGATTTCTTTTCGTTTGGGGGGGGGGGTAAAAAATCCATCCAATATTTATTGCTTTGCTCTACAACTTAAAACGATTCAATAAGCAACCCAACAGCTGGCGCTTGTATCGCATTTGCGTGTAGATTGGACAGGGAACGTAACATTGGGGAAATTACGAGATCTTATTCATTTAATGACATCTGGTTATGTATACAACTGTCAAAGTCAAGTTTCAGAAACCCTTCATAGAGTGACAGACAATACAGAAAATATTATACAAAGCGTTGCTTCTTTTAATGTTTGTTCTATGAGGTGTTCGCTATCCGATTTTTTCGCAATCCGAACTGTTCGTTAACCGATCACCCAATGTAATATTTAAGATATGTGAAGGAAGACCAATTACTACGAGCTTCTCTGTTTTATGGATTCTTCAAACTCAAAAGCGGCATTCTTACAGAGCTTTGTATGCAGCGGCATTCTTAACTCCAACGGCCGAATGCGGTAAGTCAAACTTCCATTGACAGTAGCTTCGAAACTGTGACAGATAAAATTTGACAAGTGGAATGGATTTCTGAGAAGATTCTCATGTTGTTTGATATGTGGCAAGATTCTCTTTCCATTTGAAAGAAATTAACTTTTATCTAATATGTCGGAGTTCAAGATGGCGTCCGCCTTTTTCCGTCAAGATGAAGTCCATCATTTCCAAAAATATAACTTCCTATGCCCATTTCACTTTGGTGTTCACAGATGTTTAAAGTTAGGTCGTTTTTGGAAATACAAGGGTTGTACTATGTCTTTTAGACTATCCTGTATAAAAGATAAACCGAGCAATCAGAGACTCACTAAGAAAGTCCCCATTGTTTCAGAGAACATGATTATTCAAATTTGGATGAGAGAATAATGCATGCATAGCGTTTCTGAAAGTAATAATTTCTCGATCAAGAAGTGGTTTCCACGATCTATATGATTGCGTAAACACCATGGCGATTACGCTTTTATCAATTTTAAACTTGATGGAAGCCTAATTTCATCTTTGCACGAAAATTTCCACTTGATTCCATTCGACCCTAAACGAATTTTTTTCAATAAAGATTTGCAGAGCACGTCCTTCTTTGTGTCTTCTAAGTTTACGTTTCAATCACGTCTTAATGACCCCGATTCTTCAGATCCAATCCCCTCTCGTTCATCCTCTCACCCCCCGAAAATTAAAGTCGTGCCGGGGCTGCCGGATAGCTTTTTGATTGGCTAAATCCCTCGACCGGAGGGGGTGGATGCTTCAATTAACTCGTCCTCTTGCCCCACACGCTCCATCACTATTCCAGACGCTTATCTGGAGTCTTTTGTTTCCGTGACGTCACTTCCCCTCCTCCGCAAAGGAAACAAGATGTCTTTTTCCCTTTTAGTGCGTGTCACGCGAAACGGACGCTGGGGGTAATTTTCTCTGACCATAAGACGTAATTGTTTCCAACGGTTTTCGCATTTCGGAACTGCGCTCCAAGGAAGCCGGAAAACATCCCGGAACCGGAAAAAGGCAAAAGGAACGTCTACAAGGGAGTTCATTCATTTTCGTCACTTTTACACCCTCTCCTCCCAATACTGTCATTTCACCCTTCGTTACCTCAGACTCGACTAATGGCTCATTCCACGACCCTCATTAGCGAGTGACGTCATCCAATTACCACTGACGTTGCCTGCACCAAAGAAACGACAACGAACGAACGGAGGAAAATTTCACTCACATCACCAGTCGCAAATAAATTCCTTATAACTAATAACTAGAGTTCTCTTTCTCACCAAACAGTATTCATGTTATATTCTGTTAATATTTGAACATTGCCCATTATGTTTACTACTGTTTCAAATAAAAATATCACTTATTACAGTTCCTGAATTTTTCAAAATACGAAGTTTAAAAATCAATTTTCATCAATTATTTATACATCTGAGGTTTGGTGTGTAAAAATCCTCACAAGACCATTCTCCATTTACTCTTCAATTTTTATATAAAATATTATAACCTGAAGGAGACTTCTGATATACTATAGGTTAGAAGTTTTTGAGACTGAAGTAATAATTTTATAGAAGATGCAAGTAAAATTAATTCTTCAGGGTGGTAATAGAACCAATTATAGATGATAAAGGAAATCAAATATTAACTCTAGAACTTAGCCGTTTTCAACTAAGTCCAGGATTATCAGTTTCATTGAAAGGGACTATTTTTGAATAAAAAATAACACAGGCCGAATGGAGATCTGTGGCCTTAATGGTACCTGTACACCAGTGACGGACGTGTACGTGTGCAGCCAAGAGCAACAGAGCGCCATCTTCCACAATGCATCCGTCTATGGCACACAGATCCAACCCCTGGTGTAATGGTATGGGGTGCGATCAGTTATAATTCGCGATCACCCTTAGTGTTTGTGGATGGAACACTGAACAGCATTCGGTACGACCAGCAGATTGTGGAACCTGTTCTGCTGCTCTTCTTGCAACAGGAGGGTAACATGTTTTTCCAGCAAGATGCCCGTCCACTCACTTCCCTGTTAGCTTGCAGGCCTTACACACCACGTGGCACTACTTCCCTGGCCAGCACGATCTCCAGGCTTGTCGTTAATTGAGCATGTGTGGGACATGATGGACGTAACGTTCATCGTCCCTGCAATAATTCCACAATTGCGCCAGCACGTTCAGGATGCTTGGAACAATCTACCACAAGACAATATCCAGCATCTTTACGACCTACTAATGTGGTCTAATGCATGGAAGTATCGAGGCCTGCATTCAAACTCGCGGCGGATATACGATCTACTAATGTGATCTATTGGGGCAATATTGGGAGCCACCCTGTATAACGTTCTTCTGGACTTATTGGCTTGCAATTTGAATCATTTTTTGTATGCCACCAATGCTACATGTATGCCACCCATTTCTTCTAGGTCTGCAATTTTCTTTGCCAGCATTGTCCTGATAATTTTCCTTGTGGCTCAGAAATAAGGATACTTTAACATCCACACCTATTACTTTGACATTGCATCTAAGTGCATAACTTGGAAACGTGACTTGACAGAAAAAATCTAAAAGCAGATTCGGATTCAGCAAATAAAAACCACAATAATAACGCACATTCATTCAAAAAGTTTTTATCATTGTTGGCCTGTGTAATTAATATTGTGAAACAATGAAAAGAGGGCAAACATGACCATTAAGGATCCTGTGCAATGTTGTGTGAGCTATGAGAAAGTGCATTATTTCTTGAACATGTGGATGGGTGACACTTCCCAGAACCCTCATATTACTAATTGAAATATTCATCACTGGTCACAGTAAAAACTTCTTTGAAAGTCATTCAACATGACGCTGAACTCTTACTCGCCAGGATTAATAAAAAAAACTGAAAACAAAAAATGTACAAATGGTGTTCATACAAAGCCCAACATTCTAAAATAAACACTTTTTTTCTATTTTGCTATTCAATATAGGTAACAATACAAGCCCGAAACTGGACAGCTTCACTAGAATGTGAACAAGATATAAGGAAACCACAATCCAAAACGAAATATCTTCAATGGCTCGAATGTACATTTCGGAGGCTATGCCTTCTTCATCAGCGAATGATAAGATTTGGAAAGACCGAGAATTTATATAGAAATCGAATGATACATAGAATTTCAGTATAAATTCTCGGTGTTTCCAAATCTTAGCATTCGCTAATGAAGAACCCATATTCCATAAATGTACATTCGAGTCATTAAAGATATTTCGTAATGAATTTATGGTTTCCTTATACTTTGTTCCTACTCTGGTCGATTATTGCTATAATCATTCTATAGCATTTTAAATGCTATCCCCTTCAAAGTAGTCCTCTCGGAGGTTGGTACATCGTTCTAACGCTTCTTTCTTTCTTGGAAATCTTCCTGGAATGAACTATTATGATTGATGGTACACAGTTCTGTTGTCGAAGCGATGTAAAAATCTGCTGGGCTAAGGGTGGATGGACATAAAGGAAGTCTGATGTCTGATGTTTGGGCAGATAACTAGATGAAGAGAACGCGTGACCGCCGCATTTTCATAGTGCAATGTCCAAATCTTGTTTTCTCACAATTCAGACAGAACGGCTTGTGTACGTTCTCAGTTCAGCAGATGTGACTTGAAGGCTAAGATCATATCGAAACAGGTAGAACAGAGTTTGCGGCAGTGAATTTTTCTCTTACCTTAAGCATAAGGTGAGGTTTTGTTCCAAACAAGCTGGTTGCAATAAATGGGTCGGAGGTAAAAAAAAAAATCTTCAGAGTTGAGGTTAGGTTACTTGTTCACGGTTCTTACTTGCTCTGCATTTGTAAATCTAAATCTCCTTAGCCTTAGTGACATTTTAGCAGACCAAAATGTTTAGATTTGAAACGAAAGAGTCTGGTACACTTGGCAAGAACGGCTGCAATTTCCTCTGGCAGTCATTTGCAAGTGATATCACAATGACGTAAATAGCGGAGTATTTTTATTGGTTCCCTTATTTACTAACGTAGATTTCGTTACCCTTGCAACTTTTCCCGTATAACTATAACGCCACATTTTATAAGGGAAAAGTCACTGCCGCAAACCTCTATTATTGTCAAAACCTTTAGCTAAGTACACTTGGTAGCCGCAGCGCGCTTTCTTGCCGGTAGGCGCTCTATTTAATAAGTTTAGTCTTTTTTTATAAAACTCTTATGTGTTGAAGATGGGAGATAGGAAATATTATGATGAAGTTAATTAAATTTTATTAAATAATACACGCCATTTCTGTTAGTTGAGGCATTTTTTTTTCTGAATAACCGTAGGAACAATGTCAGATAACAATTGTTATCCGATAATAAGATAATTTGCCCCTATCGTATGTTAAATAAAATATGTCTAAAACAACTGACGTTTGTTGGTATTCCGAATGTTAAATGTGGTATTTGGAGGATGAGAAGAACCGCCAACAGCTTCCTTAACAATTCTTTTTAGCATTAGCCAAAATGCGCTCTTTTATATAGATGAGCATCCAATTATTTTCTAATTCTATTTCGCTTTTCCCAAGGATCCAGTTGTGATGCTCAAATGGAGTTTTGAATGAAAAATCGTGTTTTGCTTTTCTCAATCTGAATGCACGAGTGGGTTCATTAGTCGGAATTGCCAAGCACAGTTGAAAATTTCATTTCCAGCTTTGAACGAATGAGAAAATAGTTCGTCTATATATACACAAAAGGCTTAAGGAAATAATATTTGCACATTTTCACTGAACAAAATTGTTTTCCAGTAGCAGAGAATTATCGTCTCTTTTAATTTTCCATCTTTTTGTGGTTAATAAATTGATTTCATCTTTCTTTGTAATGTCACAATTCGATGTCGATTTTCTCAATTACGTGTCAAATTTGAACCTCTAATTTCATTGGACTCGCGTTCCATTCGGAGTTGGCGCATTTTATATGATCGCTAATAGCATTCCGCTAAGCATAGAATCAAATAAGTAGAGATATCGCATGTTTACATGCGGTTTTCCACGCATTTTTACACAAACAGCGTAGAAGAGGAAAGAGCATAAGCGTAACGAAAAATAAAAGCAATGAAATATGCTGTAAATATTAATAAACGCAGGGCGAGAGATCGTCTAATTTGTTCGGCTCATCAGTTGCTCACAAACAAGCCATTCACTTGCTCAACTTGGCATTCGACCAATTAAATTTTTTAACGATACACACCAAAACCGTACATTACCAGCACAGTAAACCGTCGCCGTTCTCCTGGGATATGTTCAGGAAAATATTCATTCACAACCGCATATCCGCAATTAGACGAACAATAAGAGTAATAGGGAAATTGGGACTTCGTTCCCCAACACCCGGAAACCGAACGGCCGTTACCTTCTTGGAATAAAACACCAGTTTAGGTTTAGGATTTCAAGTGGTTACGTTATTTCTCTTTCTAAGCATTGTAAAACAATATTTGAAATGAAACCAAACAAACATCTTTAACATAAAAACAAGTATAACTAATCAAATTTCAAATCACTTTAAAACACGGCATACAATGCAAGAAATCTTTCTTTTCTTATATATCTTGTCAGCGCTATGTTCTGTCTACTTTCAAAGTATTTCTCATTACAATCCCATTATTTCTATTTTATAAAAGAAAGAAACTAATTTGTATTTGTAGTTATTTTATGCTATTGAAAAGTTTCCCACGTTTGCTTGCAAAATTGAACAGCATTCCGTAAGAATTGCAGCTGGAATCTCTTAAAAATGGCATCCGCGTTAACGAGTCGCGTTAAAAACAATGAGCAGCCATTATATTAACGGTTGCGGAGATAAAAATATGGTGAATATTCACAACATTTATGCTGTTTACGGATGTTGTGCAGTTGATAGGATCACCTTTGGCCACTGAGCAAATAAGATCCTCGTGCAGCTGTTTGACGCTGGTGCAAAGCCGCATACATTGATGCGAATGGGTAAAATCTATGTAGCCTATGTTGTGAGACATTTTCATACGTTTTCAATAAAACGTTTCCGAGAGAAAAATGTCTGGCATTATTTTCTAAAATACCCTTATAAAACAATCCTTTGTTTTGAAATTATCATACACAAATTTTGGGATTTATCTTTTTCTAGATACCAGATCAGTAAAGTTTCTCCACAACGAAGTTGTGACAACTTCTGAAATTCATCAGAAACTTCTAAGACAGTTCACCGAGTCATGTTTGTCTCGATCATCCGTCTTTACTTGGTGCCAAAATTTTGAAGAAGGGCGAGAATCCATCGGTGATGAACCTCAAAAGACAAGGCCAGCAACTGGCGGATTCAACCTCCGCACGAACAAATGAGCTGATAAGGGACAACAGGCGGATTCATGTCCGAGAATTGGCTTCAATACTGAACATCAGCACTGGCCATGTGGAGACCATCATCCACGATAAGCTGAAACTCAACAAGATCTGTGATAAATGGGTTCCTAAGCAACTGTCCGAGGATCACAAAACCACCCGGGTGGAAATCTGTGCAGCGATACGACAGGGAAGACAACAGCTTCCCGACTAGACATGGACTCATCACCAAACTCCTGAAAGCAAGCGTGCGAGCATGGAGTGGCGAAACGCTGACTCACTACGACCCAATAAATTCAAGATGACACCGTTGGCAACGAAAGTGATGGGGACTGTATTCTGGGACATTAAGGGTATCATTCAGGTCGATCTTCTGGAACGTCGAACCATAAATGCATATTGAGGCCGTCCCTGAAGCCGGCACTAAGAAAAAAGAGACCAAGACTCTTTACCAGTGGTGTTTGTTTTCTGCAAGACAATGCCAGACCACACATAGCCAAACTGTCTATGGACACACTGACGGAACTCAAATGGGACATCTTATCGCATACTCTATACAGCCCAGATCTCTCCCGTTGCGACTATCACCATTTTGGACCATTGAAAGTGTTCTGGGAGGGCAGAAGTACGGGTCCAATGAGTAAATGGAAAAGGCTGTTCTGGCGTGGTTTCGACATCAACCTGAAGATTTCTACAGCACCGGTATCCAGATGCTCCCAGAACGCTGGAAAAATGTGTAGAAAGCACGGAGAGTTCTTTGAGAAATAACTGGTGCGTGCGTGCGTGCGTGCGTGTGTGTGTATGTGTTTTGTAGTTTCCTGACTTTATAAAAAATAAGTTCAGGTTAAATTTTAACGCCCCTCGTACATCCTTTGTTGCCCGCAAAACATCTAATCGGTATTCAATTTCGCGCCAATACAGAAAGCGCGTCTTATGAGAATAGAATGGGATTTCAAAGCCGTCTGGTGGCTAGCAGGATACCAACATTCATTTTCATTGAGCGGGAATAAAGTGGTGCCCCATTCTGTTGAAACATTAGTTTCATAATTCAAACATAATTCCACCAAGCACTACCTATAGCTCCAGAAATTGTTCCAGCATATCGAGGTATGTGATTTCAGTAATCTTTGTTTTGCGAGCACGCAGATTCTTACTCTCGTTATTCCCACTCATACATTGTATTATTCTTGCACATTACTTTAACAGAAAATGAAATTTTTACTACATAACAACAATATGGATCTTTATACTTCCCCTATATGAATCCCCCATTCCTTTGTCACACTATCGTTCAAATTCGTAAAATCAATGAGAATATCTCTTCATAGTTAATGAGTAAACACGAGTTAAAATCAATGAGACAATGCCCTGCAATAATCCTCCAACACAAAGAGCCTTAAATAAATAACGCGACAACATGTTTTGCTCGTTGATGTTTCGTTTAATGCAATTTGAATTCACCGCTTCATTTTCCAATTCTAAACAAACCTAATTTTTCATATTCTTTCTTTGAAAATCTATGATCTAATTCCAGCTCATATATGCCCTCGGCCTTCTGCAGATCACCTCATCCTCGACCTTCTGCAGATCACCTCATCCTCGACCTTCTCCGATGATGGTAGCCGGTTCGTCCAACGAGTGACAGTGCTTTTATCTACTTCCATTTCTCCATATATATTTTTTAAACGCCAGACTATGTTGTATCATTTACCAATAAAAGAAACCCAGTTAGTGCTTGTGAGGTACAGATTCTTTTTTGAAATCTATTTTGCAGAACCTAGTGGAAGGCATGAATGATGTAAACCTGCAAAAAAAATATGCCTGTACATCGTTTGGGTCCAAAATTGTATATATTTTTTACTTTAATTTTGTACAAAACTAGAGTTCATTCCGTTATTAAGTTCAACGTCTTATTTATTTCATTTTTTTTCGTCTTTCTTCTAAATACAATTAATCCCCTAAACTTCCAAATCTGATTATCTCTCGCAGAGGACTTTCTAAATGCCCATATGTTGTAAGGGCCACTTTAAAAAACCTTAATAAAGTTCAGCATTTTATTCCCAAAATGCAAGAGGGGAAATAACTGAACAAATGGCGCAGATTAAAGGAGGTCATCTATCGCAGAAAGAAAAATTTCAACACCGTGAAAATCGATGTTATAAAAACATAATAAAAAATTCGCAAAGCTAAGTCGTTTTTCACTAAAAGAGTTGGAAGGAAAACTTTAAGGAAAAAAAAAATGTAAAAAAAATTTTTTTTGGATATGTTCCATATGGCACATGGATCTGGGCAAAGTTATGGTTGAGGAGAAATAAAATTTAACCTTTTTAGTTTTATTCAGTTATTACCATTGTAAGCACCGATTTATTCGGAAATTGAAAGAGTGAGACAATGGGTGCAATGCAATTGTCAGGACTTGAAACCGGGAGATCAGTTTGAAATTTAAACTTTTCGCTACACCTTTAACATGAAAACAAGAACTTTACTTTTTTTGGCTTAAAAACAGATTTATTTTTTTTTTACGAATATCTTAAAATTTTTGACTGAAAATGTGAATTTTGCTGCGAAATATGTATTTAGCTTGATATTGCATACAATTCGTTATTTATTGTAATGCATTGCATTATATTGTCTAACCGAACATCTGCTTCTCCGGAATACATTTTTCGTTGTCGTATAATTTCTTTAATTGCACTATAAATTGAATAGACTTAGGAGAACACGATTTTGCTTTTAATCGCTTCCTTTTTCTAGAAATGCATTTCTCTCAAAATGCTTTCAGCTGTAATTATTTGTCGGAACAGTTGGCAATAGAGCTATTTATAATGAATCTGGAGCTCAATAAGCCATACACCAACTAGAAAATTACACATTTAAATGGATCTAAATCACGTACACGGAGGTAAATGTACGAAGTGAATATAATTTACTTGATCTAGTCACAAATCATGGCGTAAAACAAAATGGAATAATTGCAAACAGCATTATCCATGGTAGTGTTAGTGCATTCTATTTTGTCTCTGGATTCGTTTGGAAATGCTGGGAGATGCAAAAAGAAGTTTATATTTAAACACAGTCGGTATTTGAATATTCTCTTTTTGAAAGATTACTTGCAAAAATAATGGGTAAAACATTCGAGCATTCAGACATTATGAAAAAGATCATGTGATAATCTTTCAACAGTTGTATATTTACACGTAGTTCGTAGACTCGGTCGTTATAGAGTGTCTTCATTTGCTTTTAAAGATATGCGCCTGCCTCCACGTAAAAATTTCTTGGACAACGATAATGTACCACGTTACCGGTTTTTAGGTTCTAGAAAAGAGATAGACACAAAATTAACTTGGAAAATACAAGGTAGAATTAGAATGAAATAACTCTCAATAATAACAACTGAGGTTTCGAACAGAGACTGCACACTTTATCAAAGCTAAAAGATAAAAATCTTTTATCCTTGACAAAGGGAGTCTCTCTCCAAAACGTTAGCTGTTATTCAGATTTAAATATAAAGTGGTTAAACCTCTAATCCATACGGGCAAAATAGAAATCTCGGATGCGTATTTCGAAGACGATGCCTTCATCCTCAAGCGGTTTTATACAATTCTGGTATTGT
Organism: Rhysida immarginata; assembly: GCA_023313115.1. NCBI lineage: Eukaryota > Metazoa > Arthropoda > Chilopoda > Scolopendromorpha > Scolopendridae > Rhysida > Rhysida immarginata. The sequence continues at coordinate 88,736 of JAHWFO010111394.1, read as the reverse complement.
CAATTTTGTTCTTGTGGATTAGAAGATACTCTTTATAGTTGTTCATAGTTGTTTCACTCTATTTCCATCTTCTAAATGAATAATAAGTGACCATTGGATGCTAAGGATATACAAGGGAGTGGTTCAAAAAACAAAATACGAGGTCTGTTCAAAAAATACGTAGACTGACGTCATAAAACAAAATATACTTTATTCAGAAGTTACACATCTGGGTCCCCTTCAAAGTACTCTCCTCCCCGATGCACACACTTATCCAACGGTGTTTCCACTTTTGGAAACAGTCCTGGAACGCTTCTTTTGTGATGTCCTTCAGCGCCTTCGTCGCATTTGCCTTTATGTCGGGAATCGTCTCAAATCTCCTTCCTTTCAAAGGTTTTTTGAGTTTGGGAAACAAGAAGAAGTCACAAGGAGCGAGGTCAGGTGAGTAGGATGGGTGAGGAAGAACAGTGATCGAGTGTTTGGCCAAAAACTCTCGAGTTCTGAGGGCTGAATGGGCTGGAGCGTTGTCGTGATGAAACAACCAGTCACCTCTCGTCCACATTTCTGGCCTTTTCCACTCGTCCAGTGGCAGTTTTTCCGAGTTTAACACAAAATTTCACAGCAACTCTTTGCTCGTTCAAGTCACTCATTCTAAAAATCCGCCAAACAAAAAAAACAACACTTCACAAACAACCGCGTAGCTAATCAACCAATACTGATATTTGCAATCAAAAAACTGCCTTGTAATCAGCGGATCTGTCAGAAGATGGCGACACCAAGCGATTTTGATTGGGACCAACAGGGCCCGCGCAATTCAAACAGTCTACGTATTTTTTGAACAGACCTCGTATTCACATTATGCCATGGCCCCCAAGAAGCCCAGACTTGAACCCCATAGAAAATCTATGGGGAATCATGTCTCGTGCAGTTTATGCCGGCAGACGTCAATTTTCTTCGAGTGACCTGGTCGAAAGCCGAATTACTCTTCACGAACAAGATTGTTAGCCACACAGAAGTCGTTAAATGTCTTAAGAATGATGCGTTCAAACACTTTTGATAGCATAGTTAACAAGCTTAAAGGCCTATAGCTGACAGGGAGAGCAGGGTTTAGACCAGGGTTTAGACAGGGATAGCAGGGTAAGTTCAAAAAGTCTCTGAACTTTGCTTAAACTTTTCTTAAACGTGATTGATTCTCTGTTAGCTTTTGCTTCACAATAACTTGAACAGACAAACCCTCCTATCGAAAGAAAAGGCCGACTTGCCTCACATTATAATAATCGAAGTCGTGGGTTATTCATCATTGCTTTGCACAACAAATTTCGGAAAATCTATGAAAAATAAATAAATATACTGTATCTCTCATTCATTCAGTGGTACAGAATAGTTTACAGAAATTAATCACTAAAGAACCCAAAGTATCAGTAAAGGACTGTATATTCGATTACCTAAAGGTTCAGATAATGTCTGATTGTTGAGAAATATCGGCCTTTTTGCAACTAAATTTCAACGTAAAGTCATGAACAGGCAGCTTTGTTATGTAAATTATCGTCTTCTAAGCAATTATCAGTCTTTTCGTTTACCTGACCATTTTAGAATGCATTTAAAACTTTCAGCAACTCTTATTCCAAAAATCATCATCTGCTCACAAAAGATATTCACGCACTGCATGGGAAATCAGGATTCTTAGATCCAATAATTTATATCTATCATCGCGAAGTCATGAAAGTAAAAAAAATATAAAAAATAAAAAAAAAAGTTTATTTTTTCTTTTACCTGAAAAAGCATTTGTGGTTATTTATTTCTAAGCGTACGAAAAATCATAATCTGGAGCGAAAATTGGTTCTTCGTTTCTAAGGTTAAATGACGCAAAAATGCAGGTGGATTGATGATGATGAAAGAATTATCGCCAACCTCCAAGCTAGAGTAGAATTTGAACCTTCGACCTCTCTCACTGGTTGCTATTTCACTATCCTACAGGGCTGCATGCAGTCGTTATGATAACCGTGATAAATCTCTGTCACGGTTTGCAGCAGGACTGGTGAGGATTTGTTAGGAAATGTAAAGTGATGGTTTTAAAATGCATCGTTATTTAAATCGTTCTTTGACGTTGCATCTGTTTAAACGCTTCATGGATTTCTAATGGATTGTTTCGTTCTAAGAACGTAGGCTGCGTAGCATAAATCGGCGTTGTTGGTAAACACCAGTCTTGCTCAAAAAACGCAATAATAAATAGCAAAATTTCTGAACTTAAGCAGCTTGTGTTAGGGAAATGAATTCAGCAATATTGGAAGATTTGCTCGATCAGTATAAAATAATCATTACTATTAAAACTTCAAGCAATTAACCTCACATGGCATATTTTCATTAGTTGAATGATCTACTATACAAAATAAATTTAATGAATTATTTTTAAATTATGAATTTAATGTCGTTAACTGTAATTATATATTTGAAAAATATTTCGATCTACCGATTTAGATAGTTAAAAAGTATTCGTGGATATTTGTTAATTTTAAAAATACTGTTTTAATATTTGCAGCTATTTAATAGCAATTTTGAGCCTGTCTCTTTTGCTATCATACGTTTTTGAAAATTCTAATACCCTTACTCTTCTCCATTACCATCTCGATCGATCTCCCGCTCCGCACTCCTCCTACCTATCTTGTCATTCTGTACCAATGAGATGGGAAAAACCGGGCCTCAGTGCCTCTCTGTGTATCCCACCTCCACACATCAGTGACGTCATCGGTCACAGGCAAGCAAGCGCGGACAGAAACCCCCTGGAGGGAAACGGCCGGGGAGGTGGAGGGGAAGGCCGAGAGAGAGAGAGAGAGACCAGTTAGCCGAAGGGAAGACAAGACGTGGGGGTTCTCTAATACCCCCTCCAGCCTCTCCTCCCCACCCCCACCTGCGCAAGTGAAAATCAATTCCAAACGGTTTGTGAGGCGGGTGATAAATTTTTGGAGAAAGTTTGATTCGGAATTGTTCCGTGTAATGTCACTTTGAAATCCATCATTTTGGCAGATGGAGAATAGAAGCTCCTCCCCTAACAGCCACCCACTTTTCCATCCTTTTCCCCGCAACTCCCGCAATTCCCTCTACCCCTTAAAAAAACGGATCTCCAAAACCCTCAACTTCAATACGATTCACTCGCTCTCCCAATCCCCTAACAGAAAACCTTCTCCATTTTATCTTTTTCTTCTTAATATATATCTATAGTATTGCTTTTTTGTTTCTTCGTGCAGGCGCGTTTAAGGATCAATATTGAAAGCTAACCAACAGAACACCCACTTCGTTAGAATAATGCAGTTTTTCTTCTCTCTGAATTCGAGTTAAAGAAAGAGAATGGACGAGCATTCATCAATCCTTTAGAAAGTATTTTCTTCAGACACACTATCTTTCCAAGTTTAATAAAAAATGCAATCCTTTCTGTGTAAGTGAAAAAAAACGAAATACTTTCCTCTACTCTCGTTATCTAAACATTCAAATCCACAAATGGAAAGTTTTTAATAGAACGTTCAAGCATCTGCGACAAGTTTCAAAGAGTTTCGTGGTAGATTCCTAGCTCCTCAAAGTACGAGCACCTTTCTTATAAGCAGCAGAACCATTTAATTTTCTTTTAAAGTATAAATCCCATATGACTGAATACCTAAACCTCAATTTCAGAAAGAAGTTTCTTTCAACAAACAAATCACTGATTTTTTTTTATAAACATTACAGCACTTCGTGATCTGCAGATGACATTCAAAGTAAATTTCGATAGTTTCTCAAAGGACGTACAAACTGAGCAAACCAACTCTTGCGTCGCCTTCTGAAAGCATTTTAAAATTATGTTTGAATTAAAAAATTTCACCATTCATCTAGAAAATTGATCTCATTAAATGTTTGGATGTCTTATGGTCCAAAAATTTTCATACAAGACATCAATTAGTCGAACACATGAGCGAAGACAGCTGTTAAATTGATTTTTATTTTTGGATCCTCTGGGGAAAATCGCTTTAGCAGCTGTCTCCGATATATGGGAAAATATGTCATACGTTCCTATGTCATATTTTTCGATGCAAGCAGTCTGCTCATTTAAGAAATTGGTAACTTTTTTAAAAACTCTTATAAATAGATTTTGGTCTTAAAATAATTTATGCAGTATATTGCTTTGACATGCGGTCTAAGGCTTTCCAGTTCTAAAATTCATTCTAAACGTGCCTATGAACTTTTGGCGCGTTTTAACTTGCTGAAAAATTAATTTGTAAAACTATTCAACAAACAACTTTTTTTCTAAGAGGCGGAAATGCAAAGTGTGATGTTTTCACAACCAATTCGGAGAGGCAGATGACGCTAGAGCCAACAGTTTGATTGGCATCTTTGTCAAAATCAACATTTGATAGCATACCGCTGAAAAATAACATTGTAGCTTTTGGCCGACGCGAAATTTAGTTCTTCGCGAATTATCAAAATGTGTGCAACGGAGATTTTTAATACTTCGAGAAATGGTATCCCCCAAAGATTTACACGTATTAAGATTAAATACGACTTGGAACTGGTCTGTCCAGAAAGGGATCCGCCCTAAGCCATACTCTGAAGTTGTCGGCACCTTGTCTCCGGAGAAAATCCTCAGTGGAGATCACCATAAAAGTGTGTCAGACAACAGTTAATAAGATTATTCGACAAGATCTCAATCTCAGAATGCGTCGCAAATCCGTGTTCAACGTTTCCTTTCATGTCATGTGCTGCCACGAAAGGTCAAATGTAGGAAATTGTACAAACGTTACTTGGCGGGCAACAAGTGGTAAAATGTAGTGAGTCTTAAACCGGAATGGATATTTATTCCAACTCTGGAGATGTAAAAAATTCATACTTAAAACCACGGAAAGCCTTTGCAAATCTTGTAAATAGGAGCAGAAACACCGCTTTAAAGCAGCCTCCTCCAATGGAAACTGCGCTGCAGAGCTCTACAGTAGATAATATGCAGTGCATCATTCTGAGCATAATGATGGTGGAGAAAGGACTATGAAGTCAGTGTTTTCTTTTAGTTTGTCAATACACATGTATAACGTAACTGACCTTCTATATCATCTCATCTAAGCCCCGCAACTTAACAACAGCAACAAAGACTAGCGAGAATTTAGCCTACGTGTGCATTTAGAAAGGTTGATTGCTGTATGCGTAAAGCTTTAGATTTGTAGGCCTAGATATTGGCGATGGTCATTGTTAGCAAATTGTGTGAAATATGTTTACTACTGAGTATCATGCAATTCTGCCACTTCCTTTACGAGTTAAGCAAACTGAATCCACAAGAAGTATCGACACTGTGTTTGCAATGGATTTATAATTTATGGAAAACGGATAATGGAGGATCAAAAAATTATGACGAATTCCTGATTTTAAAAAACGACTTTTTTATTAAATTGCAACACCAAGGGAAACAAACTGTTTATGGTTAAAGTTCAGTAACAGTTTAATTTACCAATTTCAAGACAATATATTGGAAGTGCTATTTAATTCGAGAATCTGATACTAAATTCTTTCGATTATAGAAAGAAACGAGACCTATGAAAATTTACATAAGCTTAATTATCAGACCAGTTTGAAATGTGAACAGCTAAAATTTAAATCCAACATCAAAGAGAAGAATTTTAACGAGAACCTTTATTATTGAACCTCGGCTTAAATTGTTATTTGCATAAATCAACAGGATCGATAAAGTAGTGTTGCAGATGACGGCACGAGAGCAGAATCATCAATCTTAATTTGCAGTTTCGTCAGAGTACCAAGAGAAAATGTTAAGAAATTTTGAGGGAAGTTTAAGGTACAAATTTTTTAGGTGTTTACAGCAGGAATAATAATAAATCAAATTGTTCTTCCTCGCCTTCATCTATCTATCTCCTATGATTTATTAATGAAACTCTGAGTATTGAAATGAGATAAGAATATATATATGCATAGTTTAAAATTATTTTGCAATTTAGTAACCAATGTAAGTACACGTTCCTATGACAAAATATGGCTTCTATGAAATGATTCTATGAAATAATCACAATTTACGCATATAGCATCTATATAAGATAGAATATTTCTAAAAAAAAATGTTGATTATTATAAGGTGGTAAGTGGCACACTATAGTAACATTGATTGAGTAATGCGTTTACCGGATTTGAATTCGTCATTGTTTGGTGGATTTGAACCCCTGTAATATTTTTTTCCATATTAATAAAGAAATGATACATTTATTGTGACAAACTAATTTGAGTTGAAGACGTTCGCAGGATGGTGATGTTTAAAAGGTGCAAAAAATCATAAGCAGGGGAACTACTTCTCCGGAATGAAATAAAGAAACTTTGTTTGTGATATGGGAATAAGTGATAATGGGCATGTATTTGTATTTAAATACGTTATTTTATAAGGAATCGTTTGGTTGCTATTAAAACTTAGCAAAATCGAAGTGGACCGTTCCTAGAAGTAGTATATAAGAGTCGTGTCACGGAATTCTAATTCCACCTTGAATTCCGGTGACTCAAACGCTCGTTTTCACTCTCGGATTTTCTATCGGGCTGAAATTCTCAACGTGGTAGTCGCAGACTTCATTGACAATTTGCCATTGGCCGCATATCAGCGCACGTGGTTTCAGCATCATGGAGCTCCTCCACATTACGGGTTGGTCGTTCGCGAGCGTCTAAGTGAGATGTTTGGACAACAATGGATTGGCCGAGGAGGACCAGTTCGTTGGCCACCCCGCTCCCCTGATTTTACACCACTTGACTTTTTCTTGTGGGGATACCTGAAGGACAAGGTTTATGCTACGCAGCCCGCCTTACTGGAGGATCTGGTTCAATGAATCCAGGAAGCGTGCCGTGGGGTTGGCGTCAGTTAGGTTCCGTGCCCAATTGTGTTATGGTGCCCCCGGTCGTCACGCCGAGCATTTTGTTGATTAACTTTTTTTTAAACTGTTTGAAGTAACTTGTTTGTGCAGTGTGACTGTTTGTATGCTACAAACAGTTCACCACGTGATTGTGGGTGATTGGTTGGTCCGATTTGGATGATTTTTTTTCGTTTTGTTTGTTTTTTTATGCTGAACAAGTTTGCAATTGTGTTTTTTTCTCTATGCCTTACGGTTTTTGAGATAAATTTTGAATGTGTCCTAATTTGCATATTTGGGATGATGAAAACTGCACCATGGGAAAGGCCACCCACAACTTCCTATTCATTGGATACATCAAAATTGACATATCGGCTTCGGTTCAAAAAATAAAAGGGGGGTTCAGACTTTTGTATTCACCCTGTATACAGGGCGTTTCAAAATTACGTACAATAAATTTAGTGACATATTCTTCAGGTCAAAGGAAGACGAAAATGTTCTATAGCACTTTGTCTGGAAACGATTTATTTACGCGATACAGCCAACTAAACCCGTGGCTCCAAATTACAGGAATTGTTCAAAGTGCCCGCCACCAGCTCGCACGCACGCTTCGGCTCGTTGCATGAGCGACCGTCTGATGTCATGGAAGAGTTCGTCGCCAGCATTACGAACGGTTTGGCATGCATTTTCAATTCGTTGTCGCAGATCCATAATGTTAGAAACTTCTGTGCTGTAGACGATCGTTTTCACATGACCCCACAGAAAAAAGTCCAAGGGATTAAGGTCGGGTGATCAAGCAGGCCAGGCTACCGGTCCACCTCGACCTATCCACCGATTCGTGTATGCAGCATTAAGGTGTGCTCGCACAATATGGCTGAAATGTGCTGGAGCGCCATCATGCATGAACCACATATTAGATCTTATCAAAAGAGGAACATCTTCCAGTAATTCTGGCAATGCATTCTGCAGAAACAAAAGATACGCTCGCCCAGTCAATCGTGGCGGCAACACATAAGGGCCAATTAAGTTATTTCCGACAATTCCACACCAAATGTTCACGGAGAAACGCTCTTGATGCGCTCAAGCTCTGGTAACATGCGGGTTAGCATCTGCCCAATGCTGCTGGTTGTAAGAATTTACGATTCCTGTCCGGGTGAAGGTTGCTTCTTCCGCGAAAAGTATCTGGCTGAGACAACTAGGGTCTGCAGCATGACGACATTGTATCCATTGGCAAAATCGTTGTCGGTGTGGATAGTCCGTTGGGTTCAGTGTCTGAACCAGTTGCAGGTGGTATGGATGCAAAAGCTGACGGTGAAAAATGCGCCAAACAGATGAGTGCGGAATGTGTACCATGGAAGAAATACGACGGGTGCTTGTCTGTGGTTCATCATGTTCCTCATCCGGAGAATGTGCTACAGGCCAAAGGAACCACGCTCCCTCAAATGTCTGTCGACAGATACAAATGTTCGGTTATTTGGCAAACGTCTATTCGGAAAGCGTTCTTGGTAGAGTCTTCTTGCTTCCACAGCATTTCCGTCCGCAAGACCATACATTAGGTGCATGTCAGTGTATTCTGCACTGGAATACGTGTACATGATTTTTTTCACGTAAATCGTAATGCGTATGTCAAAGCACGCAAACGTTCTGAAATTAATATTCCTAATGGATGTACAGTAGTGAAACTACAGTAATGGAAACAACCGTACACAACTAATGGAACAACCCTAAAGTAGGTTTAAATGGAACAAACCACTCAACCTAGTGTTGGGTCGAAACGCTGGAACTGCTAAAATATCGTCCGCTAACTACCGCGCTTCCCTACTGTATGATATTGGATTACTCGCAAACAAATCGTTTCCAGACAAAGTGCTATAGAACATTTTCGTCTTCTTTTGACCTGAAGAATATGTCACTAAATTAATTGTACATAATTTTGAAACACCCTGTATATAAAAGAAGAAACTGACTGAGTGATCAACGCGCAGACTAAACCATAAGGCCTAGAAACTTGAAATTTTGTACAGAGGTTCTTTACGAAATGAAAGTGAGCACTAAGAAGGGGTTTTTCGAAATTCAACCCCTTAGGGGAGGAGAGGGGGGGGTTGAAAGTTTGTTAACACATTAACTGGTGTTGCACTACATACTTAACACATTAATTGGTGTGGCACTACAAATGTAACACATTTACTGGTGAGGCACTACATAATTGACCATATTAACCTCTTTTAGGGAGGTGGTAACGAATTATTAACAACGAGCATGAATATGATTATGCAATGACAGGACATAGATGAGGTAGTGTTTATCAAGGAGGCTAAGGAATCACACGGGTCTCCCTTGAGCTCCCTAAAAACGCCCAGACGACTGGCGAAAGTTTGTGTGTTTGACAAAAAAAGAGAAAGAACGAGTATTGATCAGTAAAATTTGCAACAGAAACATAAAAAGCTATCCGGGCATTGGAAACATCTGAACAACAGAAGCTCCGCTAGAGCAGGAGGGTATAAGAGCTTCTACGTCAAGGGCAAGGGAAATTTTAAAAGATAGGTCTAAAGTATTCAGTGATGCTCCCGGAGGTGAAGATGAATAACATTTCAATCTGAGACAGAACAACAACAGGGTAAGTAAAGTCCCGGGCAAAATGTGCAATATAAGAATGGTGGTTTCATCCCACCTCTGAGAATTATAAAACAAAATTGAATTTGTAATAATACGTAGAATTCCTGTTGTTCGGGCTTTTTTTAAAAGTTAACTTTTTGTTGGAAATATTTAATAATGATCAGTAACTGGAGATAATGGAGAGTTAGCAAACTATTGATAGTTTACATTTTTTCCGGTTCACTTTTTCCATTTAATAAGAGCCTGAAGGGCATATGACAATGAAAAAACAAAAAATAATTATAATAAATTCCTCACTGATTTTTGGGTAAAAGTTTGAAAATAAAGCACGTGCGGGTCGGCCGAGAACCTCAACACTGCGCAAGAATGGGTCAACATGCAGTTAAAAGAATTGGAATTAAGAAACCTCCTGGACGTTGGAACAAGTGTATTGCAGGATAGGATACCACCTAGACAATAGTGTGCAAGTCGTTTCTTTGTATTCAATAAATAAAGTTTAGCTGGTAAATTCCTGTTTATATTTGAACGTCCCTCGTCATTATCTTTAGAATACTACTACTTTAAAACTACTTTATTTTCTCCCAAGATTTTGATATCACTAATGCGAGTTCTAAAATAATGCAATTAAGCGAAAACTTAATAATATCTCCTATGTTAAAGAAAAACGGCAGTGCAATACAAAAGCACTCGCCGAAGAACAGACCGATTTCACTATTTTTGAATAAACCACAAACAAAGTAAAAACTTTTCCCTTCCATTTTATCGGAAAGGGAAATTGGGAGTCATTCGACAGAAATAACAAGCAGCTTCTTCCTTCTCTTTTTCCTTTACTTTCCTTCTTTTTCTTCTTTAATGGCGATGTTTTTAATCATTCAAAATTCATCCAACCAATGGGCGAATCGAGCGATGTAAACGAGGAAAAAATTACTTAAAGAGTGAGGAAAGGAGGAGGAAAATTGGCTAGAAAAATAAAAAAAAAGCGAAGTGTTCGTTGACTTCTAGTCACTAACAAACAAAACATTAATTAACGCTGAGGAGAAAACGAAATTAGCAATAAATTCATTCAGACAGCGGAAGGGGGAAAAATTTCTATTGAAACCTATTCGAGCGCTGAAACGTAGAGGACGGGGAGAAAAAATTAAAAGAAAACAAATATTGGGGAAGCAAAGTAAAAAAGGAGGAAAAAATGACAGGTCTTCAAAGAGAGGGGGTTTTGTATGTGTGGCTGCCTTCTTAAGATTCCCCTAATGAGGAGTTCGTTTATTGGTAGGTCCCTCACGAGGACAACAACAATAATAACTACAATAACGAGAGAGCGAAATTTCAGTTCACCTACGCCCCCACACGTGCGCAGAAGAGAACTTCCTAAACAACAGCTCCCTTAACTTCGGTTATTAGCCTTTTCCATGGAATTAATTTGAAAAATAAGCATTGTTTCACTCGTTTTAAACAAATGTCATTCTAATCTTGACGGCCCTTTTCAAGCGGTGCTTCAATCCAGCAACCAAAAAAAAAACAAAAAACAAAAAAAAAACGAATTACCTTTTATTATAATTTTTTTAAGCTTAACTGCATTATGGGAAAGTAGAAGAAAGAATAGGGGCTACTATTATCTTTGAAAAACAAAAGCAATGACGATGTTTATGAAACAAGAACACGATTTAGAGGCACGGAAGCACTCCAACGTCGCTAAAAAGTCAATGCCTCATTTGATTAAGCCTTGTTCGTAGCTTCCATAAATAAAAGCTACTGTTATCGCTTTAATAGGAGGACTGGTGTGTTTTTATGTCCAAATAATTCCGGTTAAGCATAAAAGATTCTGCAGTTGAGTTTAGTTCATACTGGTAGAGGTAAAATTATTTACTTTTGTGTGTTTGCTGAGTTGAATGACCAGTTTAATTGCCACGTTTAGGAATAAACTCTGAACGCAATCAAATATTTAGCTATAGTTAAATTTTCGTAGTCTAAAACGTTTTCTTTATTAAACTCCATTGAATTTTTACCTGAGATTTATATTCAAGTATTTTATAAAAGCTAATGCCTTTTGGTTTAGCTTTTATATTTTTTTGTCAATACCGCAATGCCGACACTTAGCACCAGAAATCATACAAAGATCAAACAAATATCTACAGCAGAAGAGTTTCGTATTTTGGAAGCTTAAGGAGTTAAGGTTAGTCTGCGTGCTAAGATGTTTCAAATTTTTAAAATTATATTATTGTTTCCAGCGATTTTCTATTCACGAAATTTCATAAATGAAATGGCACAAAAGCAAAGTTGATTTATTCATCCCTGACAGAACCAAACACAAATATAATTACAAGAACTGGATTTTTACTTGTATATTACAAATGTAACGATGTGGATGTTTTTTTAAAACTTTTAAAAGCTCACTCAGAAGTTCCATTCAATGCCACCCAGATGCGCCGTTTCCTGTCTATAGGAAAAAGGCCGCAAGAGAAGTTATTTGTATACTGCAGTTTGTGTTTTTGTTTCATTTAGAGTTTGTTTGAAATAGATATTTTAAAAACCTGCCACATCTTTTTGAATAACCCTGTAGATCTAGAAGGTTTTTCCAGAGGACCGCGGGGATGGGGAATAAAGTCTCAAGGATACGCTTATTGAGTGAATTTACGTTTGTAATTTTTAGCATGATAAATATTATTGTTCATTAAATTTCAAAAAAAAAATGGTCCTTTAACTTTGATTGCCTTCATCTAATATCCTGTAAAAGAAGACGAAGGTAGACTGTCGTACAGCGACATTGCTGCTCGTACATGACATAAATATCACGACAATGATGAGAGAAAGGAAGCAGTAGGTTGAAGAGAACTGGACGAGAGTGTGGAAACATTGGTCGATAAGAGTTGTACGCATCGAAAAATCGGTAGTGGACAACGAAATGTGACGACAGCAGATAACAGAAAATATTTTCCATATGGCAGTTCAGCTTCATCACAGATGTTAGCACAACGGCGAAGCATTGCAACAGGTAAAACTTTGTCAGCTCATACGATACGTTGCAAGCATCCGAAGCCTTTTTGGTTATATGCTACAGCAGATAACAATTCTTATTGCAGCTACTGGAAACACTGATTTTTTTGCATATAGAAAAATATAATACTGTTTTATTGGTCTGAATCTGTAATCGAAGCCATTATAACTAATATGTTGTATAAATTTCATTCTGTTTGCATGATTCCTTCATGTTGTTGCAATTTTCAAAATGCATATTAAATACGTATGTTACGTCAATGATATGTCTAAATATTTTAGTTGCAGATTATGCAATAACCCGCAAGGAATTTATTAGGATTTGTTTTATTTTAAAGGGATAATGAAACAATGCTGTAGATCTAAATATTTTAATGTATTTTACCCCAACTCACTCTTGGACCTGACTTTTTTCATTACAGAGTGTTTCAAAAGCGATGTCAAAAATTTAGGATGAATCGTGAACGCTAAAATAAGCAAAACTATCTTAGTCAACATGGATCCGCAAATGAACTGTGATATTGCAAATTTAAACATTTTAAAAGCTTTTAACCATTTGGAAGGATGTTAAAAGCTTAGTGTACTCCTCTCTTGTTGACAAAAGAGAATAATTGCATTTTCGGATTGAAGGTGCCTTTAGCAAATTAGAAATGAGCTGGGGATGATTGAGAGGATTTGTAACTCATTTACACAAAAAAAGTTACATGCAGATGTAAAGATTGCATTATGAATAACTTCAGTGATGTTAAAGCTAGCTACCTGAATTAGGATGGCTATGCTTTGATCACGTGTCATTCAAAATAATCCAAGAAACGCCCATATTTAACAAGGGTACAGTCCTTTTATTGCTTCTCTTCATCTTTAATTTTTGAATTACCGCTATGGAACTACCATGTTTATCCAGAATGTGCCCGACAGTCTTAGCACGTTCATGTTTTCTTGATTGTGAGAATTAATAACCTTCTTTACTCTTAGGCTCGCCTTATATATAAACATAAACCTCTGGAAAACAATATACCACATACTGCATTCTAATCCCGCTAATAAGAACTGATAGTCCTTGTCCTTGTATTTTCCATGTATGAACATTAAGTGTCCTGCAGAATGTTGGTTGAACTTCGACGTTTTTAACCTTTCTTTTTTAACAGTAAAATAATGGTCATATATCGGTTCGTAAGAGGGGGTGTATCTGCGGGGGTCGCAGTTATGAATTAATTATTTCTTTTAGAGGTCTCGCAGCTCACCTAACATGGACCCCTAACGGCTTTCTTTGCCCAATGTCGATTATTGGCACAAATAGTTTTCATAAATGAAATTGTTTTTACAATATAAATAAAATGCTAAAACCTCTGGATTTTTTTTTTGATATACAGTAAACAGGGTGAACTGAAACAAAAGGGATAAACTTCAGGGATAAACTTGATTCCTCATAATAAAAGTATCAACATATGCCCGGAAACGCATATTTTCCATAAAATGCATGGAATAATTGTATACACGATATCATGCCCCCATAACAATATAGACGGTGTGGTTTTTTTCGGTTGCAAAAATTACATTTTGAGTGACGTCGTGCATTGGAGGTACAATGGACGAGTATTCATATCGGGAACAAACCGAGATGGTCTTCACATACGGAGTAGCACATAGTCGAGAGGCCGCATAGATGTACCAAGAAATGCACCCCGACAGATAGCACCCCCGAATCACAAAACGTCTGTAACCATCTTTCGACAATCCATCATGCGACGTGTGAACGCATGCACTGCATCCTAAGGAGGCCATTTCGAAAACCTTTTGTAATGTTAATCCAATTACTGCCACTGTTATGTCATGTTCTGTAGTAAGTGCTCTATTATAGACAAACCATCCATTTCCGGGGATATGTTCATATGAGATTTTTTGATCCTTGTGGGCAGACAGGAATTGTAATCCCTATCTTCAAAACGGGAGATCGGAGAGATTGCAACAACTATCGAGGCATCTCTTTGCTCAGCATTCCTGGGAAAGTGTACGCTAAGTGTCTGGAGAAGAGAAGTCGGGAAATAGTCGACTCCAAACTGTCGGGGGAGCAGTGTGGTTTCCGACCTGGCCGAAGCACGACAGATCACGTCTTTGCTCTAAGGCAAATCTTTGAGGAATCCTGGGAGTATGCAAAGGAGGTCTACGCTTGCTTTGTGGACCTCGAAAAAGCATATGACAGGGTTCCTCGGGAGAAGCTCTGGCAAGTGTTGCAAGAGTATGGAGTGGATGGGCAATTACTGGTTGCTATCAAGTCTCTGTACGAAAGCTCTGAGATGTGTGTCCGGATAAATGGCATTAAGTCAAGATCGTTCACCGTGGGTGTTGGACTCCGCCAAGGGTGCGTACTGTCGTCCCTCTTGTTCATTATCTTTATGGACTGGATAGACAGGGGCAGCCGAGGCGATGAGCGTGTTTGTGTGGGCGACTGCCTGGTAGAGAGGTTGCTCTTTGCTGACGACCTTGTCCTCCTTGGGTCTTCTCGCACGAACCTTCAGCATGCACTAGACCGGTTTGCAGCTAAATGTGAAGAAGCTGGGATGAAGATCAGTGTGGCTAAAACCGAGGTTCTGGTCCTTTCAAGACAGCCTGCTCAGTGCGCTCTCCATGTTAGGGGAGCCTCATTGAGACAGGTGGAGAAATTCAAGTATCTCGGGATTGCATTCACGAGTGATGGACGGCAGGAGGAAGAATTGGATGCTCGGATCGGTGCAGCAAGCTGTGTCAGACGTGAACTGTGGCGATCCGTGGTAACGAAACGCGAGCTGGGTAACAAAGCCAAGCTCTCCGTCTTCAAATCTATCTTTGTCCCCATTCTCACCTATGGTCATGAGGCTTGGGTAATGACCGAAAGAGTGCGATCGCGGGTACAAGCGGCCGAAATGAGATTTCTGAGAGGTGTGGCAGGTGTTACCCTACTAGATAGAGTGTACAGCAGCACAATAAGGGAATCTTTAGGTGTTGAGCCGCTACTTCTCAGCTGCGCTGGTATGGCCACGTGATACGGATGCCGCAAACTAGTCTTCCTAGGCAGTTGTTATTTTCCAAGCCGGTGTGTAAGAGACCAAGGGGTCGGCCTAGTACCAGGTGGCTAGACTACATGGAGGATCTGGGTTCGAGTCGCTTGGATATTACCAGGGAGGACATGCGCCTGATGGCGGAAGATCGCGATCGCTGGAGATCCTCCATAGGGCTGCTGCCCCCGCGACCCTAACGGATAAGCGGGTTTGAAAAGTAAGTAAGTAAGTGGTCAGTAATCAGTTTCTGAAGTTTGCTCCTATTGTTTTATTTCATCCTATATATTAATATCTATCTTCCTGCGAAAAACAACATTAAGCTTAGTGTAATTTATTCGTATTAACAGTCACTTACAGTTTACGAGCTCTGAGAGGTCTTGTCACATTATGCAGACATTTCTCTTTCACGCTGGCAAATGATTCGCAAAGGAACATTTTATATTTCAAAAGGATGAGACTTTCTTCCTGTCAATGGCGTGCTCCGATTAAAACTCAAGTAGGACAATTCGATAGCCCGTTACGCTGAACGTTTTCATTATTCATTAAGTTAAATTTCCAAAACGATGTTCAAAATTGTCAGTACGAAAGGAGATTTCATGTTTAATGCATGAATTGTACGATCGTAAGAAAGTAAAGACCATCTATAACAGGGGCATTTCTAAAGTGGCTCTAGAAAGCTTCCATTTATCAGAGACTATCTTTCAGAATAACAGGTCTCGGGTTAAGTAGTGATTTTAATTGAATAATTATAATTAATGAAGAAATTGGATCTTTTGGGAGAATTGAAAATTTATGGCCATATTTACTCATGCTAATTCCTAAAAATGCTTTTAAAATGCATATAAAAATACTCTCTTATAAATTACATAATTACAATAATCCAGCTTCGGAAAGAGTGTGTAGGTAAAAATAATACTCTCATGTGAGATTAACATGCCAAATTCTATTCTAGGAACATTTTGACAAAATTCTAACGCTAAAGGGGATTCTTTACCACATGATCCATTAATGAGAGATCGTCTTGAACTCCGTTAGGAAAATGTTTATATATCCTGTCCAGTTCATCCTCTTTAACACATCCCTATATACTCAAGGCATAACTTTTCCGAAGAAATATAAGTACATGGCCCAAATATCGTCCTCTGCCTATTATCGTCCACCAATAGTTATCTGGTATAGTTACGCAATATAGCGGCAAATTCGGGTACATTTAGTACTCGTTTTATGCACTGGGCGAGATCGTCGTCGTCGTAATTTTAACGAGAATGATTTTACCGCTATGGCGGATAAAAGGAGCACATTTTCGTGTTATAGCAGCGAGACATCAGCCATGGATACCTAACCAAGAACTAACCTGCATTTTAAAACACTTTAGAGAAAACTATATACAGTAAATATGAAAAGTGAATTGTAAATTCTTAAATAATTAAATTAACGTAAAAAGAGAATTTAAACGAATAAAACTGAAGAAATGAAAGGTTAAATGAAGAGTGTAGTAGTTCTTTATATATTCGAACAAGTAAACGTTCTCTAATTTATAAGCATTCCTACGATAATGTTAAACGAAGTGAACGTCAATTGTTAAATCGTTCTGTATAAGCGTCTATTATCTCTTCATATTCAATTGTTAAAGCGTTTTTACATTATGACTGTTGAAGCGAGCGATTAGCAACTAGCAATTAGGTTTGACAACAATTTGGTAACAGAAATCAGATATTAATAATCTTAGCTCAAATAGCAATTTGCTCTTGATAGCAATAAGCTATTGATAACAATAAGTATGGACGTTACGAGTTGTTTGATATATTACATGACAAATATTAGCACTGAAAGCTTCCAATGGTACCATATGTTACTATTAGAAAACGTTACACTAAACCAATTTCTACTATCATTAAGTATTCGTTATATTCATTCATGGTAAGTCGTTACGAAATGTTGATATATTACATGCCATATTTTAGCATTAACGTACCAATAACCAATTCCGAGCATCACTAATTACTCATTATATTCATACATGTCATATCGTCGTTACGAGTTGTTTGATATTTTACATGCCACATGTTAGCATTAAAAATTTTTATGGAGTATCCTAATGGTACCATTACAGCACGTACTTTTGTATCTATTTCAACTATCTTACTTTCGAACCTGCTCTGTCTTATGTTTATCGATTGGTGAAAGCAGAAGTGATAAAGTTAATTCATTTTTAAATTATCGTATTAAATAATAAGCTCCATACTAATAAAGAAATTCTTTTGGGACCGATCTTCCCTTTCTATAATCGTCTATCATTCCCAACAACGTATATACGCATGCGCAGAGCCGAAATTAACTGCACAGCACAAGTTTCCCAAATGTGAGGATGATTTATTTTTCTCTCCATTCCAAAGGATTCACTACGCCCACTCTCTCTATTGCACCGCAGTGCATTGTTGTAATAACGGGCGGACGTCTGGACAAGCCGATCACATAAGCACTTCTCTACGAAAATGTGCTAAAAACAAAAGCACTACAAGGATTTTTCTTATTTTACTCACGTCGATATATCGACATAGAAAAAATCAGACACTATGTCAAAATCCAAAAACCAGTTATTACATGTTTTTCCTAAAGTAAAATGAAATTAATCGTCGAATGTAATATTTTGGGTGGGATTTAGGCTCATTTTGGGGTGCGAGATGATGTAATACTTTTTAGAGCTGTGCATAATAACAAACAAACATATAAAATGTAATGCAGATGAATTGTAATAATTCATAAAAATAATTCAGTAAAGGATGCTTTTAGAAATAATATTGTATGTAAATTATGTGTCAGTTCAGCTTATAATTTAAACGAATAATGTTAAGCTTATGAAGAAGTAAAGACGTGATGGCTAACATACAGAATTTAGCACCAAAGAGTATCCATCACCTACTGAAATTATATTTTCTTTTGCTTTTGTACAAAAATTACGTTGACTGGACTAGCATTATTTTTAAGTTTTGCTGTACACGTTGATTTTAAGGAACATAACAGCCATTCGTTTATTCTGTCTATTGATTCAGAGTTCTCAAATCAGAAATTGGCTAAAAACTTAACGAACAAAATGCTTGATCAGCTTTAAACAAGGGTTTTTCCCCCCCCCATTCAAAGACTCATTTCTTTCCTTCCTCCCCCTCGACCCGTAGTTCATCCATTTAATCCATTAAGTTGAAACGGAGATTTTTTCTCAAATCCCATGTTTTCAGTGGTAGGCAGGCGGCAGCCATGACTTTGAAGAGATCGATAAAACTTGCATGAAGGCAAAAGAAATTTAATTCCTTCACATTAAAATGGAGAGCCGTCGGGCGTATGCAAAACAATCTCATGAAGTCTTAGATTAATAATTTTTCAAAGCAATAAGATGATTAGTAATGAGAAAGATATAAGGGTTCTCTTCAATCTTTTAGAATCATGTAATCAATCTATAATATTTCACGGTTAGTTAAAAAAGGTCTGCTGTTAAATTTATAACGAACAATAAATAACCTCAAAGCTTGGATTACAGTAACAACCAATAAGGATTACTGATAGAGCAATAACAAATAAATTTCGTTCTTCTTTCCTCTAATCAGCGCCGTGTAAAGCAAATAATTAAGCTTCCGTTGTTGTGCTTGATCCAATGGCCTTTGTCGTATAAACATTACTGGGGTTCCTGTTAAACTTTCTTAATCCATTCGTGAATACACAACCCTTTTTTTTTTGTTCATACAGGTTTTTTTTTTACCTCCCTTAGCTATCCCTTTATCAAGAAAAACAAAAATTTGCCAACATTCGCCGTCTCCACTGGATTCGGTAATTTAATTAAGGGCGCTAGGAAGAGGGATCACGAGAGGTGAACATGTGGTTCCTTACAGCACAATGGAATCATCTTTCATTGGAGAGAGAAAAATTTCCTCAAGTGCAAAAATCATAATTAGTTTTCTTCTGCTGACGACAGCTGGACCTGGTGGTCAGTTGCCATGGAAACGAAAGACTCCCATGTATCACTTTGAATAATCGCCATACCATCACTCTTTGTCCGCGCCATTTGTATCTCCATCCTATGAAAGTGGTGTCAGGAGGCGACATCCAATCCATTCCACTCCTAACCACCACTTTGAATTTCACGACAGTAAAACAAATCAAGATCTTGACATATTCCCAACGATTTCAAACATTCACACTAAAACTGAAACCGTTCTTTATGGCTTTTTTCCCCAAGTTCGTTGCAATAATGGACCAATATTTCAGCTCTTACATTAACTCTAACCAACAAATGCCCTCTTTAAGAAATGTCTGCTCAAAGCTCACAAACCTAAATCTAACTGACTTTAAAGGCTATAAACGATAAGAGATCATTAATAACTATACATCCACAAAGCGACTCAAAACGAGCACTGCATTTAGAGATTAATGCTGGTAAAGATTAGAATAGACAAAAGAATAAATCTCAAAAGGATACCAAAAATGACATCAACTCGTAATGTAAAGTTGAATATCATAACAAAGCCTGATTGTTTTGTGTTACAAATCAAATCTTTAAGGTAAACTAAAAGGAAATTAAACGTTGAAGATAATAAGACTCTACCTTTATGGAGTTCGAACTATTCTTGGTCAAAGCAAGTCATTATCACCACAGGATTTTAATTTCGTATAGCTATCCTCCCATCACTTCCGTTTCCTGAATGAATCACCATCTCCAATTCCGGCGCAGAAACCACTCCGAGCTTATCGTTTTCGCCTCAAGTAGAACGGTATTAACATTAATCGTTTGCTTTTGGCTCAAGAGAGAATGAGCTTTGATGAAATGTTTAAAATCAATAGAGCTTAAATAAAGTAAAACTTCATTTCTCAACCTGATACTTTGGAATACAGAATGTACGATAGAGTATCTGGAAGAAATTATTTTGGAATTATATATATCTAGCAGCAAATGCTCGCAACATCAGCTAGTGTAATTTCCGTCGCAAGAAAGACGGATTTTAAAAAATACTAAAAACGCGCTTGAATTCTGAATATATTTTAAAATAGGATACTCCAAAAGTTACTCTAAAAAAGTTATATTTCAGTTTGCATAAGCATTTATGCTTAAATTTTAAAGTTTGACTTGCCAACTTCGTAGCATGGGTTAGCAGAAGGAGTACTCTAGAGTGACTAAGATCTCCCGACATAACGCTCTGTGACTTCGCAGTTTGAAGGATAACTAAAGAGATAATTTAAAAGAAAAAACATATAGAAGTCACACGAGATTTTTTTATTTAGTTATTTAATAATAATAATCAAACCTAAGTATCCCTTTCAGAATAAGTTATAAATAGGCCTAATACGAAAATTTGCAGAAATACTCTATATGATCAAAAGTATAGGGACACTTCTCATAAAACATGGAATGTGCCAAATGATGACAATGATAAGTAAATTATTCAAAGAGCGTCGCACACCTTCAGACACATATCTTCTTCGTAATATTAAGATATGGATCATTCAAAAGAGCTCAGCGACTTCCAACGTGAAACCGTCATAGGATGCCATTTGTGCTACACGTCAGTCCGTGAGATTTTCACCATTCTACAAACACCCCGCACAAATATCGCCAATGTGACTGCGAAGTGGAAAACACAGGGAGCAACAACAGTGCAACCACGAACTAGCAGACCCAAGAAATTGATAGAGAGAGATCATCAACTGCTTGCACAGAGAAATTCTGCTTCACGTGTTGCTAGCATAATCACAATTCGTCCAGAACTTCATTCCCTGGATTTCAACGGTCGTGCTGCTGTTCACAAGCCCTTCATCATTGACAAAATTCCAGGCGATGTTTGAAATGGTAAAAAAAACTCGCAGAAACTGAACCATAGAACAGTGGAAATGTGTCCTATGGAATGATGAATCGGCAGATACTCTGGCAGATGGACGAAGATGGGTTTGGTGGATGCCTGGAGAACGTTTCCTACCAGAATAATGTGGTGCCCACTGTGAAGTTTGGAGAAAATAATATCATAGTATGGGCTCTTTTTCATGGTTCGAGTGGGCCAGCTTGTTTCTGTTAAAGGAACGATGAATGCTCTTGGATATCGAGACATCTTGGACAACTCTGCATTGCCAACATTGTGGGAACAGTTTGGGGATGGCTTTTTCTCTATCAATATTATAATGCTCCTTGCCAGAAAGCAAGGTCTGTACACGACTGGTTTTAAGACAACGGGATTGAAGAAATAGATTGGCCTGCCCAGTGCCCCGATCTCAATTCCACTGTACACCTGTGGGATGAATTGGAACGTCGACTAGGAGCCAGATAACGCCGTCCTTCATCCGAGGCTGAAGTAACTAGTGCTTTGAAACAAGAATGGAGGGAAATTCAGGCTTTTTAATACCAGAATTGGTAGAAAGTCTTCTTCGGAGCAATTCTGGTATTTAAATGATTGAAGGTAAAATCGGTAAATTAAAAAAAATTGAATATTTAGTGACAGAGGAATATCTGTGAATAGAAATTGTTGTTCTTATAATTACAGCGTGTTCCCATAAGGTCGTTTACAAATTTTACGTACTGTTCTGTCAGACCATAACTAACAAGTTTAAATAGGAAGTTGTGTCCGAAAATCAAACCGTAGGGTGCTACAAGTCAGGAAGGGGGCAAAAAATTGATTACAAGATTTGACCCAAACAAACAGTTTTTAAGCTAAATAAAAGCGTGTAAAAACAAACTTAAGAATCAGAAAATGTTCAAAATTCAGTCCATCCACCGCAATGCATGCTTCACAACGTCGACGCATGGAATCACGGACTCGTTCAAATTGTGCATATGTATCACGGACACGTGCCGCCGTTTCGACGATTCCTGCGACGAGGTGAGACGCAGGAAGAAGTTCAGGGGGTGAGGTCAGGGGATCCCGCTTTCCGCTCTCTAATACGCCTGCGAACATCGCCATCTAGCAGTGGCTGGTCACGTTTTCGGACACAACTTCCTATGCAAAAACTTGTTGGTCATGGTCTGACAGTCCAGCACGTAAAGTATGTAAACGACATTTTGGAAAACCCTGTATATTATAGGCCACACTCAGTTTCTTTAACAGAAATATCGAGGCTGTTTACCATTAATAGTATTAATGTGTTATATGGCAAAAATTTCCATTTTTATTAGGATTACCATCTTCCGTCTAATGAGAATTTTCCTCTATTTCGTAATAAGCTATGTGTATACAGAGTGTTTCACAAAAATTCTGCTTGTGATTTTTATAGAGAACCTATAGAATATATCGTCGTTATTATGGTGTATATCTGTGCTTGACGTCCGCAAGATTTTATTAAAAATAGTCCCCAGATATGGCCTATTTTTATCTGATGCTGATAGTATGGCCTCCCAGATCCTGCTAATGTCTCTGTACTTCTGTCATCGTTTCGGCAGTTTCCATTTTGCTGCAAGAAACCATTTTTTCGGATATCGCAACGCCACTTCTGATCACCCGCCTGAAACTCGTCATAAGAGTACTTCTCATTTCGTACCACCTCTTTCATTACCTCGAACAGAGCATAATCGCTAGGAGCAAGGTCCGATGAATAACAAGCAAGAAACAACACAGTGGTATACACTGAGTTAGCAAAACTCATGGGATAGCATGCACATCGATTGATGGGCATGGCTCACGAATTCACAGGGGTAACGGATTCTGGGAATGGACCATTAGACGTTGTGGGAAGAGCTTGGATAAGTGATTAATCAGAAATGGCATGTCGTCGCGAGATGACGTCTTTTGAACAGGGTATGATAGTAGGTGCCCGACGCGTGGGATGTTCCATTTCGGCAGTGGTGCAGGAATTTGGCTTTCCCCGCTCAACTGTCTCCAGGCTGTATCGGGAATGGCTGGATGAAGGCATCACAGTCCAAAACAGGCACTATACTGGGCGTCCAGCTGCCCTGAATGATCGTGACCGGCGACACCTGGGACGAATGATTCAGAGAGACAGGAGCGCAACAGTGCAGCAAATCACAGACCAGTTCAATTAGAAACGTCTCTCGGTGGACAATCCGTCGGAATCTCCATGCCCTCGGGTTTGGCAGCCGTCGCCCTACACGGGTGCCAATGCTTACCCAGCGTCATCGGACACTCCGGCGTGCATTTGCCACCAACCATCTTGGCTGGACTCTGCAACAGTAGCGTAACGTCATATGGTCAGATGAGTCACGATATCAACTGTACCACGCTGATGGGAGGCACCGTGTGTGGCGCAGACCTCACGAAACGATGGATCCCGCATGCCAACAGGTGGTGGTGCAGGGTGGTGGGGCGTCAGTGATGGTCTGGGGTGCATTTTCCTGGTTTGGAATGGGCCCTCTGGTTATCCTGGACCAAACGTTGACACCACATCGCTCCAATGTCGTCCGCGAATGGTTTGAGGAGCATGCAGGAGAGGTCCAACGACTGAGCTGGCTAGTCCGGAGCCCTGACATGAATCCCATCGAGCATGTCTGGGATGCTGTTGGAAGTCAGGCTCCGGGCACTGGATCATCCGCCCACGAACGGGCAGCAACTATCTTCGGCTCTGCAGACTATCTGGCGTCAACTGCTTCCAGAAATGTACCAGGGACTTGCAGACTCACTACCACGCCGAATTGCTGCACTCCACAGGGCCAGAGGTGGCCCGACCAGATATTAAGTAACTATCCCATGAGTTTTGCTAACTCAGTGTACGTCACCTTCGCAATGTCTGTGAAAATTACGATTAATCGGACGTGTTTCTTATAGGAATTCAAAGTTGGCACAAACGATTTTAAGGGATGCCGTCAATTATGCACTGCATTTGGAAACGATACAGCAACAAAACGTATCCCACAAAGGTGGCTACAAAATTTCATTCCAATGATGAATCGCTGTACGACCTGCTACGATTATTGGACGTTCAAACCCTTATGGCCGTGGTCTACTCTCAGCATGTGCGATTTTCTTGCGTCGCAAACTGCTAACACTGGTGAACAGGATAAAGG
The DNA here is from genome assembly GCA_023313115.1 of Rhysida immarginata. NCBI lineage: Eukaryota > Metazoa > Arthropoda > Chilopoda > Scolopendromorpha > Scolopendridae > Rhysida > Rhysida immarginata. The sequence continues at coordinate 64,266 of JAHWFO010111394.1, read as the reverse complement.
TTCGATTCTTGCAGAACAAACGCTAGATCCCAAAATGGAAAGTGACCCGTAATGCGATGGCTACTTTGCCAGATATTTCACCAAACCATATGTTCCGTACTCTGGACATCCACATGCAAACGAGTGAGTTCCCTGATGATGCAAAACTTAAATCTGAGGTGGTCCGTTTTTTGTCTCTATAGACAAGACGTTTTACCAATACGGTATACATAAGCTTTTATCCCGTTGGGAATGTAATGGTGACTATTTCAATGAGTAAATAAATATTTGCCATTTTTTCTCGTCTTGGTGTTTCATTCGCAAAAGCTTACAGAACTTTTTTGTCTACTTGATACAATAGCAAAAACAACAATAACGGGAAAAAAAGCAATATTGTAGGAAAATCTGATGTGATTGTCAATAAGAAATGTCTTTGTTGGAATTTGGCACTCTGAAGGTTATGGTTATATGTAAAATAATTTTTACTGTCATTCAATAGGTTTTTTCCACTCACTGAAAATAATTAAGGAAGGATAGGTCATACTGTCAACCAAAGCTGTGAACGATAAATTTTTCCAAATCCACATAAAGTCGAAAAACCGAGAATTTTATTTTTCACGAAAAAAAAAAGAAAAGATAAACCCCTACAAGATAATGCATATGTTATTGCGAGTTATCTTGCTTGAAAGGATCGAAATTTGTTTAGCTTATAAAAAATTATTTCTGCATTAAAAATGAATTATACGTGTTTTTTTTAGGGGACTAAAAAAATTGCGACAGCTCCCCCCCCCCCCCGCAAGAACGTTCCACCTTCCAAAGCACACTTTTTTCCCCTTCAAATTATGGAAATTTATACATTTTTATCTCATTTTTGAAATTTTTATATTCCTCTAAACTTTAATCAAATCTCTCGATTATTTAAAATAGAGAGCAAAACACGGGAAGGAACTTTTTTTGCCTGACGGAGGCCAATTATGTCAACACTTCCCCTCAGGGACCCACATTAAAGTGAAGAGGCAGAGCCAGGTGAAGAGCGTGGGGGCTTGGGAAGCTAGGGGTAGAGTGGGCAGGTTTCCCTTCCCCATAGTCTTTATTGGGAAAGTCCAATTTTAAAGCAAAAACTGAATGAAGAAACAAACGAAAAATAAAAACGTGAAGGGGGAGGTAAGGAAAAAAAAAAAAAGGACTTGAAGGTGGGAGGGACGGGGGAAAAACCAGCGAGATTAGTCGACTGATTCCTTCGCATGTAAACAATTAAGGCAAATTAATCGTCGCGTGCATCCCACGAGTGATCCGAAAGGATTACTGTCTCCTCGGATTAAGGGCCGTCTCCTTTTAATTGGTCGTTTTCACGCACAGACGAAGAGAGGGCTCCGGCATCAGGCAAAGGTAACCCCGTCACGCATGCGCACCAACTTCTCATCCGATCGACTCAACGACGTCATTTAGATGCCATTTCTTCTCGTGCGCATGTTCGCAATTTCTTTTCCTCCTTGTGCGCGTGAGTCATTTCCTCTTGCACCACTTCTTTTATTGTGCGCAGGCGGCCATTTCTCGACGCCACTGCATTATTCCTCCCTTTACCCCCCCCCTCTTCTTCCCCTTACCCCCTTCGCCCTCGAGTTGCCGCCTTTGTCTCTCTCTCTCTCTCTCTCTCTCTCTCTCTCTCTCTCGCCTTCTCCAAAGTGAATGACGGGAACACACGGCGCGGGCATGTGGGTGGCGTGCTACCTGAAAGTAATATTAGAGTACACGAATGTGTCTGAAGCCTTGTATAATATTTTGTCGTTCGTGGTAACTTGCATGACATTTATTCCTACACAATGATGGCATGCGTTCTCTCTTATTAATTATGCAATTTTCAGGTATTTTTATAACCTACAGAGTGGAATGAGCTGCTAAGTTATTTACTGGATGTAGATCTCTAAGGTAATTATATTAATGAAATGCCTAATTCGATTATTCCTGAGTAATTTATTTATTAGAAGCGCTCTGCTATACCTTGCGGCTTATCCAATTTTCAAACAGCCCAACCTAAATTGATTAAAACCAGACAAAGATGAATGCTAAAAATCGAAATAAAGAAGCGCATGTCTATAGCTCTTTCACAAAAATAAACTAGTGTAAGATCTACCTGGCAAGCCGTCCTTTACTTTAAGGCCACTAGAAGGATGATTTAGATGATTTTAAGATCTGTCATACGATGCTTAGGACCATCAACTTTGCGATATAACTTTTCTTCGTTTATGCAGATACAGTTTCTGATTCACCGCCCCACCCCATTTTCTTAGCCACACCGCAAATTCTATGTCGACCTTCACTCTCTGAAATCACACAAAGATGGTGTATAATATGGGTTTTTTAACCAGCTCATTTGAGAAAAGTGTTACGTGGGTGCTATCTGTTGTAGAATCGGAGACACCTGAGGCACACATTAATAAGAACTCGGTCCACCTTTTGCATCAATCACTGCCTGCACACGTCTTTTTCACCACGTTTTGATAGATGAGCGTAGAAATTGCCTTTCAGGCATCCATCAGATTCGGCTATGGAAGATGGACGATTAGGCTGGGCACGTAATCTCAGTTCTACATCGTCCCAGAGATGTTTAATAGGTTTATATCGGGGCTCTGTGAAGGCCACTCCAGTTTTTGAACACACATGTCGTCATACCAGGGGTGATCAGTTATTCTTTGGGAAAGGAAACGACCCCTCTCCGAATAGTTGTCAAAGAGTTGGAAGTACAGCGTTGTCCAGAATGTCATGATACTTTGCAGAGTTCATTTTCCAGCCACAGGAACTTGACAGTTGGCACAAAGCACTCAGAAAGGAATCTTTCGCCAGGCGTCCGCCCAAAACCAGACGCGTCCATCGGACTGCCAAATCGCGAAACGAGATTCATATCTCCAAAGCAAGTGCTTCCACTATTCCACAGCCCAATGGCGGTGAACCTTCCACCGTTGCAACCGTCGCTTGACATTGACACCGGTGATGTTCGCCTTGTGAGCTTCCGTGGAAACTTTTTATTTTCTCAGCTCTAGACGAACAGTCCTGCTGTTTGCGACGATGCCCGACACATTTTGAAACTCACGAGTGATCGCTACCAGCGAGGACATGCGCTATTCCTTCACTACCCTTTTCACGGTTTGACGGCTGAGATCAGTAAGCTTCTTCGGCCTACTGCATTTTCACTTCCTCGACAATTCCATTTTACAATAACTTCACTTACAGTTTATTTTCCATTTTTGATATTTCACGAACCATTGCGTATCCAAGTTCAGAATGTTCCATCAGCGCTTTTATATCGTTCGATATGATATTAGTTCGCATGAACAGCCAGTTCATCATTTACTTTCTCAAGTGAGTCTTCTCAACTGAGTCATTAGCAACAGTGAACTTATACTGTTGAAATGAGGAGCACTTGGGCTACAACAATGTCAATGCGGCCTCGCGAAGAATGGCAGTGAAATGGAACATAGTGAGAATAGACGCCAAAACGTGTCCAGATGTGTTGCAGCTGCGAGCAGACATGATAAAGTTTCCCGCCATAATATTGCGCGTGTTACTCTATCTTCCATTCTAAGTCTGCAGGGAAACAGGTAAATCTTTAAATCTGTTAAATCTTTCCAAGTATGCGTGGATGCAAGAGTCCTACTTTGAACGTGATTAGGTAAACGTTGGCATATGCACTGTATAGAGAAAAAAATTTGGACACCCCAGAAAATTTGAAAATATGCAAGTAGTGAGTTTGCCAAACGTTATGCAGGGAAGGGTATGGGTATAATAAAAAGCTGGTCTTGTGGGGCTACACCGCGTGGAGCCGAACTTACAGAGTTCCAACGTAGAGTCTTCTTGGGATCTCATTTGTATAATCTTTCTGTACGAGGCGTTGCATTCAAACTGGACATCCCAAAATCGATTGTAGGTTTAAGAGATTGAAGCAAGACGATGCAACAACAGTAAGAGAACGTCCCTGACGACCGCAGAGACTGATAGAACGTGACAGAATACAATATGTCAACAAGTCTCGCACTTCCTCTGCCGCTTCGATCTCTGAAAAGGTAAGAAATACATATGGGAGCGCCATCAGTAACAAAACTATTCCAACAGTGAAGTTTTATCTGATTAGAACTCGGTTCATTGGTTCTTGTACCTGGTATCATGAACGATTAGCGTATACTTCGACGTTCTAGATAATTCGACCCTGCCTACACTGTGGCAACGCCACGGAAGTGGCGGTTGTTTGTTTCAACAGGATCGAGCTCTATGTCATATTGCAAAGCATGTACAGGACTGGTTTCGAGAAAATTAGGTATATTTGCTTAACTGGCCTGCTCAGAGCCCCGATCTTAATCCGATCGAGCATATGTGGGACGAATAGGTGCAATGGTTACGAAAACGCAACCACGCCCGTCTCCGCAACAATATCTTCTAACAGCCTTGCAAGAGGAAAGGAGGGTGTTTCCTGCCTGGTGTTTCAGACAACTTGTGGAAAAGTTTGCCTCGTCGTGTTGCCACTGTAATGCAAGCTAAAAGAGGGTCTCTCTGTTACAAGATAATAAAGCAATTTTTCTGAAAAACATGCAGTGTCCAATTACTTTTGTCTCTGTAGTGTATCCTATCATTACAGCGCTATGTCTCAATTTCTGGAATTCTATTGACTGCCTTTGTAATACACTCCGTCCTAAAAGTTTATAGACATCAATGTTTTGCTTATTACGTCACTATGACGTCAATGATATTATGGAAAGTTTTTGAGTTTTGAATGAAAGCATGTGCAAGTTGATTATACAATAACATGACAAAAATTTTACTTTTCACAAAAGCATTGGACATGTTTATGATAAACCATTGAAAATGCTGTGATGCTGTGATTTAAATATTTAGTCGTGATGCAAGGTTTGGGTTGCTGTGAAATGCTTCATGAGCGACATTATACTCATCAACGAAATGCCTAGAACTTCCCAGCTAACAGCTGATGAGGTTGCCATAACATTCAGCTTAACATCACAGGGTGAATCTGTTCATGACATTTCCAATGCGTTAAACCGTTCTAAAAGTATTATTTACCGACTTCTAGCTCGTAGAGAGCCACACCAACTAAAATATCGTTCAGGAAGACCAAGTGTGACAAGCTGTCGTGATGGCTTGATGGATACTGAGAATGACTTCCTCACAGAAACTGTCCACACGTAACATCACTGTTAGTTCACATTTGTATATATCTAAGAATACAGTTCACAGAGGCATTAAAGAAGCTGGTTACCTTATTCATAAGAAAAGAGACGTAAACGGCCACTCACAAAGCTTCACCAAAAGAAGAGGTCATAGTGGGATCGTCAGCGCATGTCATATGGCGATAAATGTCTGAGTGTGCTGTTCGGTGATGAAAAGAAATGGAATCTGGATGGTCCTGATATATATGCAAGCTGCTGGCATGATTTAAAGAAAGATCCGCGAACATTTTTAGCAGATCGGTGATGATATGGGCGACGTTTTCATATAATGGTCAAGCGTCCTTAGTATTTTTAGATGGACGACAAAACTCAGAAAAGTACATGTATATAGAGTTTTGGGAATAACTGTAGCTACAATCTTGCCTTTCGGGGCTAATATTAAGCCCACTTTTCATCCTGCGCACGATTATAAGGTGTGAGTCAAAATGATAGCACCACAGAGGAATACGCCAAGTACTCAAAACATAAAACATATATAATAATCTTTTATTTTTTTTTTCTTTTGTATGACGCTACTGGTAAACAGAAGTTTTATAATATGGAAATTGCAAATCACATTATCAATTTAATCAACAAAAACATAAATTTGCCACTTGTAAACTGAGTCAAAATGATAGCACCACCAATCCCCCTCTACCTAATGAGACCAACCTGTGGCACCTATTTTGCATACAAGGTAAGAAATGATAATGAGAAACATGAAAACCAAATCATTTGCATGTGAAACAATTCATTTCCACTACATCTTACAATGGGTCGTAGTAAACAACTGACACAGTTTGAAAGAGGACAGATAACAGAATTATAGAAAGCTGGACATTCTCTCAGAGAAATTGGCAGACGAATCAAGCGTTCTTATAAAGTTGTCAGCAATTTCATTCGCCAGAAACATACTTATGGGACGAAAAAATCAACTGGGCGCCATCCTGCTCTTTCAACACGGCAAAAAAGATTTGTCATGAAAGAGCTAGCGCACTCTCAATCTAGCACACGATCTGTTGCATCACATCCTGCAATTCAGGTATCACAGTCCACAATTGTACGAACTGCGAAATCATGTACATGGCTTGCATACAAAAAACTGAAAGTGATGCCTGCACTGAAACCACAACATAAGACCAAACGAGTGGCCTGGGCTCGTGAACACATGACCTGGAGAACACAGTGGGACACAGTCATCTGGAGTGATGAGAAGAAGTTCAACTTAGATGGTCCGGATGGCTGGTCCGACTACTGGCTTGATGTCAGAAGAGAAGAGTCGCTGTTTTCAAAGCGTCAACAAGGGGGTGGATCTTTGATGGTATGGGCAGGATTTAGCTCTCGTGGCAAAACAACCCTTGCTTTCCCCTCTGGTAGAATGAAGGCTGTGGACTATCAAGAGTTGCTAGGAGTTCATCTTCTGCCTGTTGCGGAAAACCTGGGTGGACCGTTCTTCATATATCAACAGGACAACACACCTATTCAAACAGCAAAAACAACCTGGGAATGGCTCCTGCAGAATGGAGTGTGTGTCATGGATTGGCCACCACTTTCCCCAGACATTGACCCGATGGAAAACCTGTGGGGAATTCTGGCAAGAGCGATCTACAAGGATGGAAGGCAGTTTCAATCCATTGCAGAACTGAAGCAAACAATTTTGTTGTCTTGGGATCAAATTAACAGTCAACAGCTTCACAAACTTGTTGCAACAATGCCTACGAGAGTGTTTAAGCTGATCTCATGACAGGGAAGTCACATCGGGTACTAGTAATATTTTGTTCCTTCAATTTCAATACTGGTGCTATCATTTTGACTCAGTTTACAAGTGGCAAATCTATGTTTTTGTTGATTAAATTGATAATGTGATTTGCAATTTCCACATTATAAAGCTTCTGTTAACCAGTAGTGTCATACAAAAGAAAAAAAAAATAAAAGATTATTATATATGTTTTATGTTTTGAGTACTTGGCGTATTCCTCTGTGGTGCTATCATTTTGACTCACACCTTATGACTGCATGAAATGATTAATTAAAGAGAAATTTATATATTATGGAAAATCTTCATGAGGAAAAGTGTGCCCTCATTTATATAAAATGTATGCCTTAATGGTCTATAATACAAAATGTCATCGCTCCTTTTCTATGAACTTGGGACTAAAGAAGACTAGTTTGCAAAAATCAAATTGTAATTTGTATTCTTAATTTTGAGTAATTCAAATCATTACATGCTTAGATGACAAAACTCTTCATTAAATTATCAATATTATTAAAACACATGTTAGCAAATATTTTAGTGTTTGTGGCCTCTTCTATTTTTTTTACAAACTATTTAATTCTTATACCTTCTGTAATGTCAGCTTTCTCTTCCCTATCTTCTGCACGCACGCACAGACAGAGAGACACCCTATCACTGTCTCTTAAAAGCTCGGGGAGCAGTGCCCCTTGAAAAGAGCGCCTCGGCGACCGCGGCGCCACCAACTGCCGAGCGCCAGAGATCATGACAAAAGGGCGCGATAACTGCCAGGGCCTCCCACTCTGAATGCGAACTGCAGGCGCAATAAAACACTGTCTTTGTGGGGATGTCACCCGGGCTGTGTATTTCTAATGAATTAGAAAATTTTATCGTCTACGATGTCACCCGAAGCCAAAAGTTATCTACGAAGGACAAGCCGACTTTTACGTTTTCCATGTAATCACGTGTCATTTTCCGCTGCAAAATTAATCGTACCCACATCAAAATTATTGAACTAGCAATTACGGGAGAAACATTAAAAGGATTTGAATAAAAGACAAACATTAAAAATCTATTGCTGATGAATAATTGCCAAGGCGGTCTAGACGAAACGAACTGATAATCAATTCGTCAATACAAGAGTTTTAACTGTCTTTTATGACCGCACCCTGCTACCCACTCAGTTCGCTTCAAATTTTGACTTTCAGACCATTTTTTAGTCAATTCCTTTTCCGCCTCCGATACTGTCTAAACGCCAATGGGCTATAAATTATTTTTCCACCACCAGTGAGGCATATTGAATGTGAACTCTCCGTGTGAAATGGAATTAGCTAATTAAATATAAAACACAAAATCGGGATTTTCATTTGTCAACGTCGCTGAATTTGGCGGAGTCTCGCTAATTGGCTTCAAGTTGAAAACGTGCGGGGGAAGACGTGGACTACTTTGACACGAACTGTCACTCGAAAAGCCATTAAATCCGCATAATTTATCGAAGTTTTGGCTCCGTTCAATTTTTATCGCATGTTATTTCTAGAACTCGTCAAATTTATCTTCTCGCTCTAAATTTCCTTGCTGATCGGTTTAGACCAGAAAGCATGACAAGATCCAGGAACCTAAATGGCATTGAATACTAAAATAACATGACAGATCTCATCAAAGCTCGTATATTATTCCTTCGTAGCTTCAAAGATATTTAATTATGTAGAAAATGCAGGTATTAATTGCAGATTTTTCTTCCTGAATTTTACGCCGAAATGCCCTTTGTACAAATCTACAAAAACTAACGTAAAATTGTAAAATATAAGCACTATAGAAATGAATTTACAGCTTCATTCCCTTTTATTAAGGGAATTAAAACATCATTATTAAATTTAACACGTTCGTTGCCAAGTTCATAATTAATTATGACCTTTGTCCACTACGTATCGAGGAACTAGTTCATTTATGAAGTTTGACATTCCAAATTTATATGCAAACTAGAAAAAATGTTGCTCATTGAAAGCCAGCAATTAGAAAAATCAATGTATTCACGTACGTCTTTTGGCACTACGGTTGATGAACGTTAGTAATGGCACGACGACTGATGATGTCATTTTACTGACCACTGACAGTGAACGTGTTTATATTAAAACTTTCCCTAAAAAGTCATATAGACGACCTTCGTATTAGAACGTTTTAATCTGCCAAACGAATGTCCAATTCAGTTAAAAGTCCTTGTTTATTGGTTTATGATAACCGAAGTGCAATGCACACTTAGTACCCATAGAAAAAACTTCTCAAATTCTAGATTGGAACTTTAGTGTTCAAGTTTGATAGTCAGGTTCAAAAAGTTCCAAACTCCACAAAGTACCGAATTAACCGATCAGCTAATTCAATTCTCTGCCCTTTCGAGTATCGTACTGAATCCTTTTGGAAGCTCCACCAGGATCCTGTATCTCACATATTTATGACATATGTTAATCCCACTCTTACTCCAATTCTGATGAACACTGAAAACTGAAATAAGGTTGCGTTCCTCTAATTGCCAATGTCAGGCACAGAGCTATTAAATAAAGTAACAAGAATGATTTCACCACCAAAGCGGATAAAAGGAGCACATTTTCGTGTTATAGCACCGAGATATCGTACATAGACACCTTGAATTAACCTTACATTTTAAAACACTTTAGAGAAAATATATAAATATGGAAACTGAATTGTAAATTACTAGTTATTTAAACTAACGTAAAGAGAGAATTAAAACGAACTAACTTGAAGAACTGAAAGCTTAAATGGAGAGAGTTCTTTATACATTTGAACAAAAAATGTTCTTTAATTTGTAGGTGAGCCTCAATTGCCGACGCGTTCTGTATAAGCGCCTATTATTTTTTCATATTCTATTACTAAAGCGTTTCTACGTTAACATGTACGTGTTGAAGCAAGCGATTAGCTACTAGCAATTGGCAAAATGTCTAACAGTAAATAGTTATGGATATTGTTCGGCTTAACTGCAATATCTTCTTGGTAACAATAGGTCTAACAACTTGTAAGGAGTTGGTTTATATATCACAAGCTATATCTTAGCATTGAAAGTTTCCAAGATAACAAATCAAAAAAGTTAATTCCACAGCCAAAGTTATATGGAGTTAAAACTGGGAGGTGAAACGACCATGCAAATGAAAAACTGCGGCTAATGCTTCTTTCGTCGTTGAAATGATGCCACAAGAGCTGCTGTACCGATCGACCAATGTGTGGTAGTGTTCCATCTTGCATGATTCGTATCTGATCCAGACACAATCTTGCTGAAGTTGTGAAATGACAAAACTAGTCAGCATATTGAGATATCTCTGCGCCGTAACATTACAAGTTTTTAGCCTTAGAAACACTGTATAAATATTTTTAAGTTACCTCATGCAAGGGCATTTTTAACAAATTGCCCGAGGAGAGTCTATAAGTTTTTTAAAAAAATTATTCCTCTCATTCATTATGTTACAATCAGATAAAACAAAACAGAATTTCTCATAATTGAACCAATTTCGGAAATTTTGAACTGTATGCGACATCATGAAACCCTGAAGTATCTGAATAGTTTTGAAAAGTCCTTGTATTGTGTGGATTAATGAAAAATAGAGCAGCTTTACAATGCATTTCTTATTGGAGAAATGACTAACAGTCGGTTCGCCTTTTATAGGGGGCTTCTTCAGACTGATGATGAAGATAATAAACGCTGCTTTTTTAAATTTGAAATAAGATATTGCTTACAATAAGGATGTTATTTACAATAAGTTTTGATATACAAAAATGGTTGGTTGAAAATCGTTTAAATTATTCTAGTTTTCTTAATTACGGAAATATCATGAGCGATACACGCGAAATAATACTCTTTCAGATGAGAATTCTAGTCTCAACTTCAGTTTTCTAGTTTGTCAAAACGCAAGATGTCATTTAGAGGCGAAACGTCCTTAAACTCCTTAAAGGATTACTTACATTAGTTCAAATGAATCCATATCAATATTTAAAGTTTTAAACAAATCTGTAGATTTTAGAGCAATAATAAACATTTGGAACATCTGGCGTTTCTTTTCCATTTCTCGAGCACAAGAGAGCAACATGAATAATTAATAAAAGTTATTCCCAGCTGAAATCTTCAGTTTTAATTGTCTATAGCAGTTTCAGCAAACAAAGTTTCAACATTTGCATATATGAAAACGTTCTGCACTTTTCTGAAAAAAAAACTCTAAACAAAACAAAACAAAAAAAATACAACAAGACTTAGCTTAAGGTGAATGAATTTTTAATTGGTGTTTAGTGACGGTCTTTACAGGACCCATTACTTTGTCAATTGATTATTCTCCTATGTTACTAGGCCAAAGTCCTGCACTCTACGTATATCGAGGATTACTAATACGATTTTCGACTCCTATTGATGTGACTGATCATACCAATTTATAGACTGATATATACTCGGCGGCGAATTTCTTACGACCAAAAGTACAGTTTGTGCAGATTAGAAATTTCAAAACAATGAAATTGGGTATAAATCTTAATATTTTTTTATTTTTCTCTTATTCCAAGAAATTTTAATATAGAGAAACCCAATAATAAAATAACTTAAAAAATTAAGTTATTAGAAATTGCTTAATGCTATTGCCGTTGGATGGCAACGTTGATAAAAAAACAAACAAACGGACTGCTAGATGCTTGCAGAGAATAAAAGGTCCATAGTCTTTGGACAAAAGGATAAAAAACGTGATTTGAAAGACTTAGAAGGTGCAAAGATCGTAAACGCTTGGTGGTGCAAATGTTAAGATTGTCAAATGACCGAGAACAGTTGTTGAGTTTACCATAAGACAAAAGAAAACGAGTTGCAGCGAAATGCGTTTGGTCGTCCAGAGCTACTGGATTTATCACATGTTTATATGATATTTAATGCTTGTTTTAGGTCCTATATCATTTACTCAAAGCAACCCACATACTGCTAACACCTGTAAATACGAGGGGCATAAGGGAAGTAATGAGCACCATTAAAACAAAAAAAGCACAGAATACATCATTCAAACTACAAACTTTTGTTTATTTCTCAACATAATCTCCATTCCTTTGGACACATTTTTCCCACCGTTCGGTAGAAGTCCGTTCCAGTGCGCCGAAGGCACTGACGCACTGCTCTCTGCACGTCCGCGTCTGTCGCATAGCGCTGGCCTCTCACCTAATAATCATGGTAGGGTTTTAAATGAGAAGGGGGTCATGGGACACATGATTTCGAGCTAGATTTCCCAAGGAACACAATGGTGCAGTCAGTTTGTTCATATTTTAATTCGTCCAACAGTTACAGGCATTCCAAATGACGATTCTCATTGTTATATACCCTTTGATGCAGGTGCTAATGCATGCCACTAACCACAGAGGAGCGAACAGAGTTGATAAGGGCATGGGGAGGGAGGAGTGCAAGGGAGTTGATAAGAGAGTTGATAAGGCTATAGCAGCGGAATTCAACGAACGGCACCCTGATCGACAACCTGTGTCCTATTTTAGTGTTGCCCTCTCTTCAAGAAGTTCATGGATACCGGGTCCAAAGCAGACAAACCCATGTGTGGAAGATCCCCGAATGAAACAGATGAAAACACAACCGTGACCGTCCTGGGATGCTTGCCAGGTCACCACACCGCGGTACCCGTCGCCTGTCAATAGCATTGGTGTAAGCCGTACGTCCATCAGACGCATCTTAAAGAAAACAATTGGCATCTGTGCAAATTGCAACTCAGCATCATCTGTCGGAAGATGGCCCTGACCGTCGCCTGGAATTTTGTGAATGGGCACTAGCACCGCTTGAGGCGGATCCCACATTCCCCACACAAAGTTTCTTTTCGGACGAAGCCAATTTTTATGTTCAAGGGGAGGTAAACAAACAGATCTGTCGCTATTGGTCTCCTCACCAATGTTCACTGAGTTGACCCTTACAAAATGGTCGGGGTGGTGCGGTGTATGGGGCACCAAATTAATTGGCCCATTCATCATTCCTGGTACTCTCAATGCTGCACGGTATTTGGGTATGTTGCGAGATCTCATCCTGCCATCCGTGTTGTCCGAGGACCGCACATTTCAACAGGATGGTGCGCCTCTCCATTATGGTTGAGTACACGTCCGTGCGTATCTGGACGATGGCTCTGTGATGTCATCTCAAGGCCAAGGTCTACGCCGAGAAGATCCGGAATTTTGGACACCTGGAACAACGGATCTTTGCAGCCTGTGCGGAAATTTCACCGGACACTCTGTTAAGCGTCCCCGATAATTGGATAGAACGACTGCACACGTACGTAGCGCAGTAGGGGGCTCACGTAGAACACGTGGAGCACCATATGTAACTGTTAAAATCGCCATTTGGAATGCCTGTAACTGTTGAACGAATATGAACAAAGAACTGCACCATTGCTTTCCTTGGGGAATTTTAAAGATGTCCGCCGTCCCGGTCACCTGCTCCATATGACTAACATGGTGGTTGTCCGTTGATTTCCACAAACCACCACGAATTGTACAAGGGGTATTAAGAAACTTACGGCCCACCCTGTACAATCTCCTGATACAAAAAAACATAAAATAAATAATTCACAAATAGTCATAGGAGTTTTCATCTTTTATTTTTCGTTATGAAGATGTATTAAGAAACTAACTTGGTTTTGCATCCTAAATTTGCAATTAAATATTTATGTTGCAAGTGATGCGATTCACTGAACCATTATCGAAATCTAGAGAATGCAATGTATACGTAATTAACGTTATTTGATATAGCTGAAAAGAAAAACGACACCCAAAAACCCTGGAATAAAACCCTATTCTAAGGACATTTCGGATATATACAAGCTTTTGTCGAAGGAAAATATCAGAAATAAATAATTTCATATTTTGATTCTTGAAGGAAGAACAAAGTAAAACTTTATTGATTATACAGGGTGTTTTTGAATTGAGTACAGATTTTTTGGGAGATGATAGAAGAGGTCCTTAGAAGTATTTTTTGTCATATGAACATGGGGTCCCCGCAGCTCCGTTTACTTACAATACTGCATTGAACAATCAAATGACACCGGGACGCAGTGTGCGTTGGTAGGCCTAGATTATTTTATTTTTAACAATTAACACAAGCAATCTACTGTATGACTTTTACAGTAATTGTTCGAAATGACCACCATTTGCTTCGTAGCACAATTCGCAACGCCTTATGATGGATTGATGTACGCGTGGAAACAGTTGATTTGCACGGTCGCTGATGTCACCTGCTGCCGCGACAACACGAGCCGCCAATTTTTCTTCGGTATCTACGGGTTCGGAGTACACCATTGATTTTATGCTTCCCCATAAAAAAAATCCATCGATGTGAGATCTGGCGATCTCGGTGGCCAAGCAACTGGTCCGCCACGACCAATCCAACGACCAGGATATGTCTCATTTAGGTAATCTCTAACTGCTCTTGTGTAATGCGAAGGTGCGCCGTCCTGTTGAAACCACATCAAATGTCTGGTCATTAGTGGAACATCTTCAAGAAGACCAAGGAGCTCCTCCTTCAGGAAACCAAGGTATGTTTGCCCGTTAAGACGGCATGGTAGGAGATATGGCCCAATCAGGAAATTGTGAATCATGCCAGCCCAAATATTCAACGAATAACGATACTGAAAACTCTTAACATGTGTTGCACATGGGTTGACATGAGACCACAGATGACTATTGTAGCTATTGAACATTCCCTCTCGCGTCCCGGTGTCATTTGATTGTTCAATGCAGTATTGTAAGTAAACGGAGCTGCGGGGACCCCGTGTTCATATGACAAAAAATACTTCTAAGGACCTCTTTTATCATCTCCCAAAAAATCTGTACTCAATTCAAAAGTACCCTGTATACTAATGTTAAAATAGCTTTAACGTCGTTTAAGCAAATAGTCATTGATATGTCTTTGTCACAGAAAAAAGAAGAAAAAGTTTGCTATAAATGCTTTCTTTTCTAAACGGCTAGGCATGCGTAAATCTACAAGCGACTCCAAAAATGCCTGTGGAGAAAATGGGACTGGTAAATATTTGCGCGACCATCGCGTCAATTGTCTCCTTGCATATGTGAGTGTGCATGTATGTTACGACCATTAAAACAGAACACGAAAATATTTTGTAACAAAAGTTGGAGAAGGTTATCAAGAGATGGCGCTAGTGAGTTGTGGAGAAACGAGAACAGAACGAGAGTTGGAAAAGTGAGAAGGTCGAGGCAACAGTGTGGAATGAGGAGAGAGGTTTTTTGGAATGGTATGTGAAGGATGAAGAAGAAAGCTCTGACTATGGAAAAGAAAGCTCGACTTTATCTGGATGGAGAGACGTTTTCAGAGAAGCAAGGACGAAGGTTATGAGTACGAGTTTCACACGAAAATGCACTGGCGGAAATTTTACCCCCACGCTTAAGATTAGTAACCATTTAAATTTGGAGAAATTTCCTCAAGCGTTTTCTTGCGTATATAAAGAACATTTGTCTGACAAGAGGAGTGTTAATATTAGAAGTGAAAACGCAGCATTTATAATTGAAAGAAATGTAGCACTGTATGAAATGCCTCTCGCCCCGCGCGCGAGTCAATGGTTGACTTGTTGGCAGATAAATTCCTTCATAGAAAGAAACACTAAATTAGACTTTACCCATGACGAAATTGTTTTAAAGAAAATTCTTACCGTAGGGCATTTTCCCGGTACGATAAATGGATATCTTGATAAAAGAGTGGGCTATATCAAATATTACTCCTAACTAGTTATTGAATTGAATTTTCGTTATTTTAACTGGAGACTGGTTACAACGAAGTTGACTTATTTATTTTTGAAGGTGTTTCAATTGTCGAGCTATTGCTTATTGTAAGGTCATTGGTGTTCCTGGCAGCAACCTCATTATTTTATTTTTATTGTATGAAGTTTATGTATGCTACTATAGCTGTTATTTATTGGCTTAAGAATTTGGAAGTAATATGGATAGCATTGCATATTGGATGGTCCTAATGATAATATATCAAGAGATTTAAAATTGCATGATTGTAAGCGTTTTGCCTAAGGATAGCTTTTGCTAATTCCTTTGCTAATTGAAGATTTTTTTTTATTTCTTTCCGGATCTCTTCATTCAAGTTTTGACTGCCAGAGGACAAGCGAATTCGAAAGGCTATTGAATGCGGCCCACCTTTTTCAAATTCAACGGAAAATTATGAGAGCGTGATATGCCATCTAAAGAAGATTTTCCATTCTAGAGCTTCAGTTTATTATGGACTCGGACTCCTGCAGTAGCGGAAGAGGTTTCCCTACAAGATATATAAATTATTTTCCACTGCGCATTGTTTTAGAGAAGTTGTAATTCAATAACTTATCTAAGGCTTTAATTGCCTAGTTTACTTGCTTATTAATTCCATTATTAAAAGAATGAATAATTCCGATGGATTATAAGTATTGCACATTACATTCTACGAATAAAATTTATTGTTGATAGATTTACGCTCGTATTCTTTTCTGCCTCCACACTTCTGTTTACTTACCACATTTAGCTTATTTTTATCGTAACAGTGTATGCTACAAATACCGGGTGGGCAAGAAATAACGTGAGGTGGCTAGCGGGAATTCTATTAGGCCAAATTTAGTAAATTTTGGCCATATACTTAGTGGAACATGCAGTTTCGATTTCTGCAAAAAATAGTACCAAAAGTTGCCATAGGGGGCGCTTATTTCAAGAAAACAATGAATACATTTGCATAAGCGCGTTCCGTGTTGAGCAATCATGACAATAAATGGCAAAGCTGAGGATTTCCCATCATTCACGAACGAATGGCCTGACGATGACGCTTACTCTGCCTGACCGGGCGTTATTAGTCAAGTTGTTTTATCAGAAGAGCGAAAATGCAAATGCTGCCCTTCGTGAATTCCGGCGATTGAAAACGTTACGAAGAGGACCGATGAGCATAACTAACTTACGGAAAATGATTGAACGATTTGAATCTACCGGAACTCTAGGAGTGCAACCAGGCCGGGGACGCAAACGAATCAGGCAGCAACACGTTGAAGAAGTTGCAACTGCTGTTGTGGAACAGGAGATGACTACTGTGCAGGGTACCAGCAGTGCACACGCAATAGCACGCCAAACAGATATCCCATATTCGACGGTGAGGAAAATACGGTATTGTCAACATTTTATCCCTATAAACTCACACCTGTTCAACAATTGCTTCCTGGAGATGAACGTACCCGAACTGACTTTTCAATGAGATTTTTAGCACGTATGGAAGTGGATGATGCATGGCCATGGCAAATTTTATGAAGTGATGAGGCACATTTTTAGTTGAATGGTGATATCAATACCCACAACTGCCGTATTTAGGCTGCATCAAATCCACTAGTGTGTCTGCCAACTCTTATGCATTCATCGAAACTAACAGTATGGTGCGGCTTTACTGCTTCTTTCATCATCGGCCCGTACTTTTTTGAAGAAATCCGTCCCCGTAGACCGGTGACTTGTTCCGTCAATTCTGCCAGGTATGCCGATATGCTTGAGAATTTTGTGATACCACGATTGCAGGAAAAGGGTTGTCTGGATTCTACCATTTTTATGCAGGATGGTGCGCCACCGAGAACGTTTTTCAGACAACAGAATAATTAGTCGTGCATTTCCCATTGTATGGCCAACCAGGTCGCCTGATCTCAACCCTTGTGATTTTTGGTTATGGGGATATTTGAAAAGCCTTGTGTATCAAGTACATGTTCCTGACCTCTCAACCTTAAAGGATCAAATAACGTTACACATCAGACTAATTAATGCAGATATGCTGCGAGCTGCCGTAGAAAATGTCGTGTACCGCATGCAGCTATTGGAACAGCACACTGGTGGTCATGTTGAAACACATTTGTAATTAAAACTAAAACATTGTTTATCGTTGTTACTACAGTTGGTTTGTACGGTATTTGTTCATTTGACAATTAGGTATTCATTGTTTTCTTGAAATAAGCTCCCCCTATGGCGACTCTTGGTGCTATTTTTTTTTTTTTTTTGCAGAAATCGAAACTGCATGTCTTACTAAGTATATACACCAAAATGTACAGCATTTGGCCTAATAGAATTCTCGCTAGCGAGCTCTGAACACCTCGCGTTATTTCTTGCCCATCCGGTATATGCATGAGAACATTGTAAAACTTTCATGGCTTGAAAATATTTGTTCATTCATATGGGAAAGTAAGATCTTCCTCTTTTATCCTAAAGGCTTTAGTACGCATCGAATAACTTCGGAAGTGAATGATGATTTATGCATACAATTCATGAGAGAGTTGTCCGGATAAATTTTCGTTATAACGTTAATAGGTAGAATTAAATATTAAGATTCTTTCTAAATTCTGTTTCAAATAGACAGAATAGACTTTTAAGATACTCACAAAAATGCCATTACTATATGAATACAAGTATTAAAAGCGACACACGGTCGCCATTTGGAGTCAGATTATTCATCAAGAAAGGGATGAAAATTAAAAGTGATTTTCCCCAATTTTTCACACGAATGCGCTGGTCAATGTCCTTTGTGTTTCATAGGATCGCGACAAAAGGTTATTCACCTGATAAATACTAAGGCGAAACAATTGAATCCGGTGAATGGTTGCAGACTAATTAATATTGCTGCCTTTAACCAGTCGCAGTAACTGGCCATGATAAGCAAATTGGTACTGCTGGTTCGATTCTGATTTGAATTTTTGATGAGGCTTAAATACATCCGTTTTGAAAATTGGTAATTTTATGGATCAATCGATAACCTTTTAAAGAGTTACCTCCAGTTGTCAATCAGCGATTATCGATCCTTTAATGAGACGGTGTTGATCAATTATTTTAATAAAATGGGGGGGAAAGGGTTCGAACCGAAAACGTTCTAATCTTCAACTTTATTGAACTTTCGAAAGGCAATGAAATTCACATAAATAGCCGTAGTTATGAGTTAGTAAATCAATTTTTGAGGCTCAGAAACACGATTCTTTCATTTATGTGTTTCAACTATTAATTAAAACGCAACGTACAACTTGCAGTGCGCGCTTGAACTTCATTTGTATTTGAGAATGACACGTGCAGGAACCCAATTTTCACAGACCCCTTTCCCTTGCTTTCATCTAACAACATCCCGAGGGTGTTTTGCTCCGAGGAAGCTGAGAGATTAGAGGCAATAAAGTCGAGATCAAAGATGGATTGAATCTGCTGATTAGTCGATTCCAAATGGCCTCAGAGCTTAAAGCAGTTGATCGAGAACTTTCGTTCCGCCTTTAAGATCAGAGGTTAAACGAATAAATTTTATTCCTTAATGCACAACATATTTCTTTTTTTATCACGCTATGCCAGATACTCTGAATAAATAATTCTTTCTTCTTATTAATTCCAAAACTGAATTAATTCATAAAGAACACGAACAGGCAATTCAGTACTATGGAAAAATGATATCCATAAGTGGGTGGGATTTCTATTTTACTTTTGCGAGAGAGAATCCGAAGACACGAGCCACTCTTTATAAAATCAGAAACACAAAATAACTCTGAAATGAAAAATAACTCGTAATCTACTTATCAAAAGATTCTACAAGTTTATGGAAATTTTCCGAACGTATGATTAATTTACCCGTTCGCTAACTGCAAATTCATTCACAGATTCTGCAATCAAGCCAAAACTGTCGCCTTTCGGAACTGAAGGATGGATGAATTTACGAGATAATGATGCTAGAAACGGAGGGCCTAACTTCTCCTTATTCATCATTTTCAACTCTTGTCAGTTTTTAAATTTTTGTATTGTTTAATGTTGGCGGGATGAGATATACAGTAGCTTTTCCTGGTACATAGAAGATGTTTTTCAATATGTTTGCGGCCATTTTAAGTTTTTAAGGTTCCGAAACTTCTATAAAAAAAAGATTATCCGATCAACATCCATTTATAAATGAGTTTGTAAAGCGCAATTTGATAGTTCAGCTCTCTGAAACTTTTAGCCGACTTGCTTCAAACTTCAAGAACGATCCCCTAGATATGAGGTTCCTTTGGCAAGATCGCGACAGATTACAGGGAGTAATCTGGTGATGGGTAAGGAATAGAAATATTTCATATAGGGTTGAAGACGTACCATCAGAACAGTTTTATTATGTAGATATTGCGAGCAAGTGAATTTAATGTGAGCGAGATTGACCAGCCAAAGGTTCCTGGTTTCGAATCCAGGCTGCGGAATTTTCTTTCCAATTTTTCATCACTATGAATATAGACTTGTGCTAAGGAAGATTTTTCGTCGAATATGCTTTCAAAAATCGAGGATTTTTTGGAAGAGCTATATACCAGCCCTTTCCGATGCTAAATATTTGTATTTAGTCATTATAAAATATAAATTCATATTCTGCTCAATAAAAATAGGAAAACCGCGATACAAGAAACGGGAGACGAACAAGGCCATTCCAGAGAAAGACACCACTGCTTGAGGTTATAGTGAAAGTAAAATGTCTCACCGCAGGGGAAAATGCAAAAATGCAAAGGTAAATTGCTAGACATGTAGGAGTTTCCCAGTCAACGGTGCACGACATTATCGCTAAAATCTCCAAAATATCACCTTATATGGATTACACGTAATCTAGGTATATACATTGGGACAAAGCTTCAATTACATGGTCGGAACACATTAATATGACCACCTCTCCTCGAACATGTTGGAACGTCCCATGGTATGCAAGCTGACAACAGCAGACGTGTAGTAGCATCCGTTAACACAGCAATTGTCGCCGTCATGAGCAGAGCAAGTGACCTGTCGGACCTCCAAAAGGGGATGATCATTGGCTATCGGGCCAAGGGGGACAGCATTTCAGAAACGCCACCTTCGTGAACTGCTCTAGGGCTGCCGTTGTGAAGGTGTACCGCGACTGGACGAACCAGATAGTTTCGAGCAACCGAAGAGGTAACTGTGGGGCCCCACGGGCCATCGATCCTAGAGGCGAACGTCGGTTACGACGCCTGACCAAGACCAATCGGCGTGCCACTGTTGAGAAACTGACACAGCAAATGAACAGTGGGGCCACTAGGCGTGTCAGCACCAAGACAGTGCAACGATCCCTCTTGAGGTTTGGGCTCCGGAGCAGGCGTATGGTAACAGCAACCATGTTGACGCCTGTGGTTAACAGCATCGCCGAAAACGCCTCCAATTCGCAATGGACTATCGCCATTGGACCTCGGCCGAGTGGCAAAGGGCTGCTTTCTCTGACGAGTCGCGGTTTCTGGTGAACAGAGTGGACAGGCATCCCGACACCATCGTTGGCAGACGACAGGCTGGTGAGGGAGGTGTGATTGTTTGGGGGATGTTTTCATGGTATGGTCTGAGTCCACTGATACCGCTGGAGGGTACACTGAATGCTGTTCGTTACCTGAAGATCGTCGCAGACCAGGTACACCCCTTCATGTCGACAGTTATTCCTCAGGGTGATGGCACCTTTCAACAGGACAATGACTGGTTCGAGGAGCATGAGGATGAATTCAAGCTACTCCCATGGCCACCAAACTTCCCGGACCTCAACCCCATTGAACATTTGTAGGACCATCTCGATCGCCATGTCCGCAAGCTGGACCCTCCACCACGCACGGGGATGTACTGATCGCCGAATGTTCCCAGATACCTGCAACCACCTTCTGAGGACTTATTGACTCTCTGCCACGTCGACTAGCTGCTGTGCTTGCCGCCAAAAATGGATATTCCGGATACTAGCAGGTGGCCATATTAATGTGTCCCAAACCTGTATATCAACGGCCGCGTACGAAAAAAAAAATAGCACAAGAAATGGCCATATGCCAATTTTCTTAGAGATATCATTGTAAAAAACATCCAAGGCTTCGATGATGAATTTCTGCGCCTTCGCGATATTAAAATGAACCCTTGGAAGCAGACGGCCACAATCTTCGGAAAGTTTGTCGAGAGAAGTTGGGAGTAGAAAGGCATGAATGCCTTGCGACATAGTTTCCTGGAATGGGAAATATGACGTAAGAAAATTATTAGCAAACATGATCACCAGATAAAACACGACCTCAGATAGCGCCGGGATGTTTCTTAATGTGCTGACAGTTTAAAATCCTTCAGTTGTATAACCTGGTGAACGCTCAACCATTTTAAAATCTGAAGAACTGAATCGCGGATATCAGCAACTTCCTCCATAACATATCCACAATCGATCACCTTTATTAAAAAAATGATCTCCAATACACTTTTAACGCATGTATTCAGTCACATTTAACGTATCTCATAGCAATATGGGGCGGGACGATCCAGTTTCGACCCGTTAAAATTGCTGAAACTGTAAAAACGATTTTTAAGACTGGTTTTTCACTTAATCTCTTTTAACATCATTGCTTACTCTTTGTCTGTTTTTAAGATGTTGCATATTCAATCCATACCGCAAACCGGGATTACTTTGAACATACATGGGTAACTTTGTATAAGGGAACGTCAAACATTTGCTGCTTTTATTTTGTGCTGAATGATTTTGGTTTACAATAAGATTGCATTAAAGTATTAAATACAAAGTCATTCAACACAAAATAAGTTCTTTGAGAGCAGCAAATGTTTGCGTTCCCTTGTGCAAAGTTATCCACGAGTGTGCAAAGTAATCCCGGTTTACGGTACCTTTACTCTTTTCAGCTTTGCAAGTTATTCTGGGAATTCAAAACCCGTCTGATCATCCTGGTTTCGACTTTAAACTACGAGTTAAAATCTAAGAGACATCGCTCTAATACACAAAAATCGCATGCTCTATCTTTAACAATAGTAAAATCCAATTTTGCAAGCTTTTCCGCTTCCAACGCATATTGTTAGCAACTCATCGACAGGTTCACTAATCTGAAATGCCTATAGAACCGGTAGATAGTAGGGCTTTCAAGAACAATAATATCCGGTTTCCTTGGACATATATTTCTGATGATTGTTAAAATGGCAAAAGAAAATCTTAATGCAATTTATATACCAAACTTACCCCTACAAGCAAAAACATTTTCTTCATCTAGTCGTATTTTTTGTGAAGCCTGTCGGGAAAACTGGGAGAGAATATAGCGCCACAATGGAATATTTTGCTCAGTCATTATGCTAAATCTGTTGATGTCAACACGGGTTCCGTGCGTTTGGTGATTTGGTGGAATTTCTTCTACATGATGGAAGAATAAGGAATATCCTCTTGAAATAATGTAACGTCTTTCTAAATAATCTTGGTTAGGTTGTTTGTAAATAGCAGCGCCTAATTCTTTGTAAAAAAATCTTCAGATAACTGAATCTGTAATGTTGGAAGATTGTTGCAGAATAGATATCGATCGAATAAATGTCCAAGAAATACATTTTTATTTTTTTTTTCACACCTCAAAATATTCCCTGGCTTCATTTGAACAAATGTCTCACTGTAAGTAAAATTACTTTAATAAATTCTTCGCGAAACCAAAGGATTGCTGTGGATATTCCAAAAGGTTTACATTGAACTTCAGACTTTTAATTAAGCTAATGAACAGTGGATTAAATTACTTTGAAGAAGAAGCCACTAAACAACTGTCCATCCTGTCACAAATAACAAGCTTTGGAAACCTCATTCCAACTTCTTCGTCTATGTTCTATCTAAGTACAAAATCCGAGATAACGGATTTAAAAGCATAACGGGCTTCTTTTGAGAGAAGTTGTCTCAAGTCTCTTCAAGTCATAAAACTTAGTTTCGAATCTGTGGTCAGAAGCATTGAATCATGGTAATGTTTTTAGAAGCAACAAACAAATAAATATTTTATACAGTACATAAACCTTTTATTTACTTATCTATACAGAATCATATTCATCGGTAATACTGAATAAGGGTTTGTAATGACTGAACTATGAAAGATAAGCAAAGATATCGAGTAAACACAGCGTCTATGCTTAAGGTGCGTCTCCTTACTCGCGTCTGTGCTCACAATTGAATATGGGCCACAAACACGGCACGGGCAACCTTTTCGCAGTATCTAAAATCACAAAACGAGTGCATTTTGAATGACGAAGAATTAAAATTATTGCATCATCCGTAAAGATTATCGCATCACCCTTTTTTGGGTGGGAACATTATTCTTAACTATGGAAAGGAAGAAAGGAATCTGTAAAACTAAATTAAGCACTTCAAAGCATATAGAAATTCAACAAGCTCTTAAATTATAAATAAAACGAAGACTTCAAAAAGCAGCAAAAGATATAATGAACATTTAATTGATTCTTCAATGTTTCAAAACAATAAAATATATTTATTGTAATGGAAAAGAGATTATTCCAATACAGAACGATTCATTAGTCTTCATTAAAAAAAACACCTGAAAGCAAAATGTTAGCCATTACACGAATTTGCTAGGTAAGATAGCGAAGTATAGTGGCGCTATCTGTTACCACACTTTCAATATATTTCATAATATCTCTGTAGTAAAGATTTAAATAAAAATTGTTGCTCAGACAACAATGGTCAGGTGACTTTGAGATTCCCACCACGGTCTATAGATATACTTGGCCATCGAGCTCCATTGTGAAAATGAAGCTAAAATTTCTATTGAAAATTTCTATTGAAAAATGGGCGGGAACTCTATTGAAAACTGGCGCTGCAGGTACAATCGGCCCAACTGCGCCTGCAGCGCCGCCCTATTGGCAGTTAGAAACTTTACTTTCATTTTCAGTTTCAATATGAAAAACCTCTATCGCAGGTCACATACAACACCTCCTAAAGAGAAAGCCTCTGTACGGAAACATCATATATTGTTACATCATCTAAGTAGGGCATTGTTATTCGTATTTCTACCAATAATAAGCCCTGAATTTGCACAACTATAGTTCCCAGAGAAGAAAAACGCTATGAAAGGTGCCCGATTTCAAGACGTTTCCAACATCTAGCTTTAAAAACGTCCGAGGACTTTAAAAGCAGTTTTACAAACTTGTACAAACCAATGACGTATATTAAAGATAGACTCCGAATCCTATTGTTAACATCGTCAAAAAGTGAAGCAAATTGAGCCATGACAGTTCTTGGCAGGAGTGAGCCATGGAGTAATTAGCTGTCTGGCTGCTTTGTTTTTGAAGATTTTGGCCCGTGGAATAATTAATTCAAAACCATTCCTCAAAGTTGTTATGCATACAACTGTACAAACAGACACGAAAAAGGATCAGGAATCATTTTCCACAAGCATAAATCAAAAATACGTAACTAAAATGAAAATACATAAATGAAAGACGATCGAAACGAAATTGAAATTGAAACTGTGATCGAAAAATTGTTTATAAAATATAATAAAATACTTCAAATACAAAGTAAACGAAAAGATAAACTTATCAGTCCATGATAGGCGTGTGAAAAAATTATTAATCGGCTATCTCATGTTTAGCCAAGTTTTTTGCATCATCTTCACTCACTTTCGGTCATGAGAGTTCTGGGCATGGAGCTTCCCAATTTGCTTCAAGTAACAACAATTGCTTCAGAGTCTATCTTTAATAAAATCATTGATACAAACGCCCTCAAAAGTGTATTGTATCAGGTGGAGATTACTTTGAATCATATTAAACAGAATTTTCATTTGGACTTCCTATTTGTATTAGTCTGGGTATTTAGTTGCCAGACATTCATCATTCCTGTTGGTTAGTGATGGTAGGAATTTAGGAAAGAATAAAGTATCTACGTCCCAAATCAGGTTCTCAACAAAAATTCTCAATTGGCCTTCTTTAACATATAGCGTATAGAACATGTAATTGTTAAACCTTAAAAGGATCCAACACTTTTTCTTAGATATAGAAATTTTCAATCCTTTTAGTAATATAGCTTCGAAAACACACCGCAATTGTATCTCAATTAACAATTTATAAAAAAGTAAACAATTCAAAAGACCTGGAATGACAAATAAAAATATATAAGCTACTAATTGAAGATACTATTAAAACTTTTCGGTTGACGTTCTCAATTTTTTATCACCAATCCGTACTGGATAGTTTAAATTTTCAAATTTCAAAATCTTTATTTTCAAAACCTAAGAAAAAACTTAGACGAATGATTACTTCCATTACATTTACTATTATAGGGTCTATCGCGGAGGTTGTTGATATCAAACTCTCACTTTAAGGCTGAATACGAATATCTTTAACATCAATTGTTGCAGACTTTCAAGGTTTCAGGAATCACTGAAAAGGCGACAGTCTTCGGCTATTTGAAAAACGTTTTTCGAGGAAGTGCGTATAATTAATCCTATAAACTAACATTATCAATTTCATAAGAACACGCCACCTTAAAACACTGTTTAGATTCATGTCAAATGGCGTGGGTTTCTAAGGAATATATATAATGGTATAACGCCCCAAAATTCACTTTATGTAGTGATTAGTAGTCCATACCTTCAATTAATTTTACAAAATCAATCGCTGACATTAGCGAAAGCAATATTGGAAAAAATTCTATACGCTTGCTTCACTGAATGTTTGCGATCAGTTTCAAAATTATTAATAGAACCAATATAAACATACAAAATGATAGCTTTTGAGAACTGATAACTGTATTGATTGAAAAGTTTCATCAATTTAATGAAAAGATAGAATTCAAGAAAGCTACAATTTAATTGGACAATGGCATTATATGGATTCCAACACGCGGCCTTGCGATTGCCATCTTGCACCAAGAGCTGATTCGTGGTTTTGTTTTACTGTTAGTGATTGTAATTGCAGAATGTTAATTTATTTTTTTATTCTGCATCGATCTATAATTTTTACCAGCATTAAACTATCTTTGCATATTTCATCGGTGATTTTAATCGAACATTCACAAACCTGTGGTGCAGTGCCATCGCCTTGGGAAGGTGATTTTCCGACATCTCTTGGTATCTTTGGACCTTAAGTCGCATGTAAACACCAAAGAAAGCAACCCACATCATGATCTCATGTTTACATTGCTTGCTGACGCGAGAAGTGCTAATTTACACGATCGTCTGTTTTACTTTAAGTTGAGAGTAGAATAGAATGATCCACCGTGTAAAACTCGACAACATTCACTTAAATAACGTTTGGGATGTCGACTACAACAAAGAGCGCAAATCTCGCAAAATGAACCACATCATCCCGTTGATGAAAAAAGATTGGTTGATGGCAGGAGTCACAGTAATAGCAATCACAGAGCCAAAGTGAAGAATAAAGCAGCAACTTTCAATAATGGTATCGAGCAGATCTCAGAAGACGCAACACGGCAATTACTCATTCGACTAGTTTTTGACAGCCGACGGTTATCTCCAGTATCACTGTAAAAATCCAAGAAAACTCACCTTCTGCGGACCAAGTAAAATCGTCATTGGACGTCTGCCGTGATTGGAATTGTGTCACATGGTCAGATGAATCAAGATTTCTGATGGTAGAATTTATTTGAAACTAGTAAAATCATGATGCTTTGATCCGTCATGGCATGTGCAACCATACAAGCTGAACGGTACTCTTATTTTGTTGGGAACGTTTTCACAGCTCGAGTAAGGCATTTCATACATGTAGAACGGTTTCTTTATAGCACAGAATACCTCAATAGTGTTGCCAACTAGGTTCATGCATTCGATACTAAACTTTTCTCCTCTAGGTACGTCATCTATCAGCAAGACAAATGCAATATATAGAAGCAACGCCTATTCACATAAGAGAACGCATAAAATCGTTATCTGTTAAATACATCTCTCGAGTTTAAACATCCATTGAGAAACATCTTTCTACTCCAAAAACCTTCAAGTTCACCAGACAGAGTGAAGTCTATGCCACGACGCGTTCAGGCTGTTTAGGTGTAAAACAGAGATGTGCACGCCACTTATAAAGTCTTTGTTTTAAATTGATATTATTCTGAAAATAAATGATATATAAAATTTAAAAAATCAACATTTTCTATTAAAACAAAAAAAGAAGAGACTGGTCAGGGGAGAGAGAGGCAATTGCAAATTAGAAGAATATCTTTAAAAATATCAGAATAGAAAAGTAATGTTGCGGAATAAAACAGTTTATTGGGCTATTGCAGAATAAATTCTGATCGCGGTTTATAGTACCCGTTATTTTATTGTAATTTTCGTTATATCAAAATAATGATTCAGCTCCTTCGTGTCGGAGGTGGTGAAACGCTTTAAAGTTAAAAAATCCTTTGCTGCTTTATAAGTATAACCATTAATCACTGATTTCAACATCATAAATCACTGTTCCTAAGAAGAATGGTGAGCTTTTGTAGAGTCATCTTCATCTTTCGAACTAGGAGAATTCGTGACATGATAAAATTGCACATTCGAAGCAATACAGCGCATTAACACAAAAAGCATGATTCTGTCAATTTTACGCAGCATGACATAGAAAACAACACCTGAAGCTACAGATAAAGTAGCTTTTCCTAATTATGTTTTATAACCCTTATCGTAGTTCATTACGATTTAATGATCGTCTTAACTGTGCGGCGACTTCCTCGACTTCAAAGGGGGAAAAAAACTATATATATCGTATTGTATGAGAGAGAAAGAATCCACATGAGGTCCCATAAGTGAACACTTGCTATCAATTATTCACATGATGACAGGAAGTATAAACAAGATTTATATATGCTACCGGCCAACAAGCGACTACGTTTCCGGTAAGCGTGTCAACATCAGAATTAAAGTTGTTAGATTAACCTCCAATCAAATCGATTAAAATTTAATTTCACATAATGGCCGTTGTTGAAGTTAGATTGTTTTGTTGTTATAATTTTCTTCGTTAATAAGAAAACGTTTTCATTTTATTAAAAAATTATCTTAACTTGGAGCCTTCTTAATGGTAGATAATAATTCCATAAAATTGCTAAAAAAAAAAAAAAGATTATTTTGTTAAAAAATTCATTACTATATTGTAGGTGGATCATCAAGCCTTATATTATCCGTATTCAATAAATTCAAGAGAGGCCGCTAAATTCAGACAATTTTTGGAATGTATATGATCTAAAGTTCCTTCTGTAACTAGCCACTTCTAATTTACTTACATGTATTTATATACAAAGTTTCATTTAGAGAAGGATAATAATTACAATAAGCTTGATAAGACGAAACATAGCAATTTACAAGTTTACTTATATGCAAAGGATGATTTGAACATTGAAAACAGAACAATTTAAAACAGAGTATCAGGCAAGCTATTCCAATCACTAATAGTATTAGAAGGGAAAACGTTTTCTGAGAATAGAATTTATAATGCGTGTCGGATGAAAATTTTGGCTTTTTGCAGTAATCCTTTAGAAACAACGAGCTAAGACAATTGCATAAACGGAAAGTCATTTAATCAGCTTCTATAACAACGCTTCTACCATAGAGCTTCGTTTAAAGGGCTATGAAGAGAGCGCATTGAATTAAGGCTATAAACGTTTATGTTTTGGAACTTTTCAAATATTTGCGGCCTCTGCCAGAATTTCAGTTCGAGTGATGAAAAAATACTGTCTGCACTCCAGAAGCGTTTTTTAAGGGAGTTGTACGTTTGCAATCGGTGTTGCTACCTCTCCGTACCTAATTGGAAACGAAATCCATTGGTAATTCAAACTATGGCGTCACAAACTGATCCATCTTAAGAAACTCCATTGGATTGCAGGAAAACTGAATTAAAAAAAACAAACGTTAGGAGGAAAAAAAAACACCAAATCGGACTCTCCCCTGCGCCCGCTACACGGCCAAAATAACTCACAAAAAAGGTGGTTTCGAGGGTATCTTTTACAGGAAGACGAGTTTATAAAGGGGTATACGGAATAGTATTGGTAGATGGATAGTGTTAACCATTTATAAACAAAATTAACGCGATGATTTTCATTAATAAAGGCCCGTTAGAGTTCCTTCAACTTTTCATCCGTCGACAGTTTAGACAGTGGAAAATGACAAGGATCTAACCGACTTAGAACGAGCACGACTGCTGAACGATACGTCTCTGAAACGGCAGTTTTCCTGAACTTTTCCGAATTTGGATGCAGAATTGATTATTAATTCTCGAAAGCTGCGTTTGGAATTTCATTTTATTGTCCAGTACTGCCAAGAGAGAATCACGGATTGTTATTAGAACGGCCTATACAGGAGCATCTTGAAGACGGGTCTCACCACTCTAATTGTTGATGTATTCATGAATGATGTATACAAGTCTGCGATATCTTGATTTATCTTCAAATGTATTTACAGAGGAGCTATAAAGGACTAAGACCAGAGTTGAAGAGAAAGTTGGGGGACACACAAAGTACTGCCGAGCAACACAGGTATTTGGTGCAATAAAGTCTGAAGTATTGTCGAAGTAGTATGAGTGTATGTGAGGGATGAAAATTCACTTGAAAATGTATTAATGCTCTCAAGTAGAAGAGAACTCTTAATGTTATTGTTCTGATCGCTACTACTAATTTATAGATAACAGTAATGTTCATTTAGGATATCCATGTCTAGTAACACGATAAGTATAACAAATAAAGGAGATCCGAGAAATGAAACGGAAACTAAAAAATATTTATTGCCTAATCCGTTTCGAAAATCATCATCATCGGAGGCTGTCTTGAGTAATGTTCATATCTAAGGGAAATAATTGATGAAGTTAGTAGCATAAAAATTTTGACGATTTTTTTAATTGTGACTTATATAAATTTTCATGATAAACCGTTGGAACTGTGAATTGATGAATTGATGTTGACCTAAATTACGTATATCGGTAGAATTGATTCGTGATCGAGTGTATTGTTTATTAAATCACGACACTTTAAATTTCGTGATTAGTTTTCCTTTATGAACGTTGTGAAAAAATAATATCCAAAATAGTGCCAACATTGAAGAAATTTTTACCTCTTATAAACAGCGGTCGTGCACAGTTTTTTTGTTGTTTGTTTTTTTAGTATGTCTCTTTATGTGTGTGTATGTGGGTGTGTTGTGTGTGAGTGTTGTTATCTTTTTTAATTGTTTAGATTTCATTTTCGTCTTCTTTGTTCCTCTCCGTCCTAATATTCCTCTGCAACATATAAAGAGACAGAAGAGAAAGAGAGAGAGAGAGAGAGAGAGAATATCTTTGTGTGTGAGTGCGCTTGTGTGTTTGTGTGTGAGTGCGTGTGTGCGTGCGTGCCTTAATGCCGTCCGCGTGCCATTCCTTCCCTTGATTGTTGTCCTCGCAGCTGCTCAGGTAATAAAATTCACCGGAATGCCAATCTGGGCTTTCCGGAAAATTAACCCGACGCGCACCTAATATTCCGCAAAAATTCCTCCCAGCATTCCAAGGCCCTACCCTCGGCGCAAGGGACGACGGGAAGTTCCGTGTTAATTCCTGGGCGCGCCTCAGAGTATTCTGAAGACTAAGAAGGTGGCGAGTGGTTGGCGTCCTTCCCCTTCTCTAATTCGGAAAACTTCCAAAAATGGAAAAACTCGTTTTCACGTGCCTATGGTACCTCGAGCGTTAAGTTCAGATGTCATTGTCAGGTCTTTTCTTCTCTTGTTGCCAACCGATTGTTCTAAAATGACAAGTTTATCGTCTTGGTTTGCACTCGTTTATGGAACGCCAGTCCAACTCCCTCAAGAGCTTAACCTTTTTTTACTCGTGTTTTCCCTTAAAAGACTAAGAACGGCAAGCACGTCGGCATTTCTGTACGAGTTTTGCAATCGTTTTATTTTTTTTTTTTTACACTTCCTATTTCCATTTTTAATTTGTTCCATTCTTTCGAAAGCTGTGAAGAAAATACAACAGCTTTTTTATTTCGTTCATCATGAAACAGAGCTACAAAATTTTATTAAGTCGATGGATTAAATTCTTCAAATATTTATTAAGTCTAGTGAAATCATTAAAGCCTATCTTGCTCACCCTAACAGAATTTCTTAAACAGGGTCAGTCAGAAAGATGTTACTGCTTATAATAAAACTAAAAATAAAACTAATGAACTCCTTC
Organism: Rhysida immarginata; assembly: GCA_023313115.1. Lineage (NCBI taxonomy): Eukaryota > Metazoa > Arthropoda > Chilopoda > Scolopendromorpha > Scolopendridae > Rhysida > Rhysida immarginata. The sequence goes on along the minus strand of JAHWFO010111394.1, from coordinate 32,424 downwards.
AACCTGCGCTACTTGGTTCTCAATGCATTCAGGTCGCCATAGAACCCGTAGATCGTCGACACGTTTCTTTAAGTACAACGCTAACATCCAGTGGTTTGCGCTTTGGAAGTTTACTGACATGCACACGTTCCTATTGGGTAAACAAAATTTATATTAACATTTGCATGATGATGTCTTCCACAGATAAGTAGTGACATATCTTTGACTGACCGTGTATATTGATGATTTGTTATGGCTCAGGTCTATTTCATAATAAAACAAATAAAGAAGGTCACTTTTTCTCAAAGAGCTTAAAATTTATAAAAAAATTAATATTTGGGTCGAATAAGCTATTATTGCAAATATCGCTGTTATTCATAGAAAAACATTTTCGCAGCGAATTCGAAAGTCTAAGATTTTCGTTGTTTTGCATTTCTATTCCACTTCTAACCATTTCGTACAATTAATTAAGACATTCAAAGCTACACATTCCCGCAGGACTTTTTTTGTAAGAAACCCACATTCACCCACGGTAATAAAATGTTTAAAACCTTAGGAGATTTGCTTTCTCCTCACTCTATTGATTTCAACAGCTGAAAGTGCAATTATCTTTTATCGCTTAACTTAACTGAGAAAGCCTAATTCAAATTTAATGCTTCTCTATCGTGCTTAAGTTATTCCGGTTTTCCCTTTTTCATTCCTTCAAACTACAAAGGAGAAACTCAACCTAATACTGACCTCCGGATAAGGAAAAAAATTCATCAGAATTAAATATTATCGATTGAATGCATTTTTCCCGCTGACCCTGGAAATGTTCCACATAAATTAGGCAGAGCAGCCTCAACAGAGTATAAGGTACACTAGTCTCTACATCATCATTAAATGCAAGTACTGATAAGAAAATAAAAGAAATCCATTTGGAATACTTGTACAAGATGACCGAAATATAGCTTTTGTTTGAAATGGTTAAATTCGCAGCAACCTAAATATAGGTCATTAATAAAGAATAAGAGGAATCAGTTAGCGTCAATTTAAAAAATGTCACATGCAATACGATGAATGAAAGATATTCATTAGAAAGAAAACAAATAGAAATTTAAAAAGACTCCTTTCTTCCTTTCACTTTCTGAAGGTGTTCTGCTCCAATGTCAAATGGAAAACAACAGAAATCCACTGAAGAATTCGAAAAACTTGAATGCCGTTAATCATGTATTCTTTTACGGAGATTTACTCGAAATGATGTCAAAATATAGCAATTTCTTCAGCCACACTTTATAAACAGGACTTAGGCAGCACCTGCATATTAAGAGAAAAAATATAAAATGAAAAAAAAAAAAAAAGAAAAAGAAGATCGGAACCGAAGGGTTGGGCGAATGATAGATAGGAAGAAAGGCTTTAGGAATACAAATCGACTCGTGTTAAACCGACCAATTTTCGCATATGGTCCCCTTCACATCAACGCACACAAAAAACATAAAATTCGATTCTCTCATATCTGTCCCAAGATTTCATGTTTATAAAATGACTGGAGGAATCTCCGAGCAAGATAAACTGCGCATGCTCGGCTTCTTGTACTCGTAGAAATATCGACAATTCAGAAAATTGCATTCCTTCTTCGTTCGTCGAGAAGTGATATGGGTGCGATTGATTTATATTCCCCCTTTCTCTGCATTGCATTCAGACGGCAGGTGCAGTTCCCTACCCTCCCATTCCGTACCCCCAAACCTCCCCCTCAACCTAACCACCCACCTTTGGCGTATCTGATACGGCAAAAACCCAAAGCGCAACTCATATTAACATATCGGAAAATTAAAAAAAAAAGGAGAAAAAGAAGAAACCCTTTCAGAGATTTCATTAAAGAGGAAAACAACAAAGTATTAAACATTCAGAGACAGATATCCAGAATATAATGAGGCAGCTGGTGTTAATTAAAGTTATCTATATTGCTTCTAGAGGGAATATTCATTATATTTACGGCTCTATATAAATTTTACTAGCTTCAAAGCGATTATCAATCCATTTAATGGACTGGCGCTCTCTTGTTCTTCATTGCCTTTCACATATGAAAGTAGTTCCGAGATGGCACGCCACATGTTTCTATAATGTGATGTCAATTTTGCTGTGATAAGATAAAATGGATCCAGCGAAAATATTCCACAGAAAATATGAAATCTCCGCATTACGTGTGTTGTATGAATATCGTTCGAGGGAAGAGTAGGACTTTTTGTGTGTGATTTTAGCAAAACCTTCTGTGATTGAAGCTACACTGAGGCGAAATCATATTACACAGAAACTTAACATATAAGAAGATAGATACAGTAAGCAAGTATATCAAAATCTATCCAATAAATATAAATGATATATCATGGCTTTAAAGCGTCTAACCCTACTGTTCTAAATAAAATAGGATCAATCTTCTATGGAATAAAATGAATAAGATCAGATAGTTCGTATGTTGTATATATTACTCAAATCCAATACATACAGAACAACACTAAACTTCATTTCTTGTGAAATGTCAAAATGACATCAACCGACTTTTCTTCAGTGGCATCAAGTTAAATTTTTAGTCCTAATTTGATTGAAAAAATGGGCTTTACTATGTAGTTTCTTCTATGACATTTCGGCATTAATCTTTATGATAATGGTAAAGTTCAAATACATCGACAAAATTTGGAAATAAGGTAAAATTTTGTTATTCTCACGCCTAGAAGGAATTCTTAAAGGGGACATTCACGTTCTTGTGAATTCTATAGCTGAAAAATACTTAGAAGAAATAGACAGAGTACCTTAAGAAACCTCTAATAAGATATCATTTATCGACAGTCTGCTAATGAAACGAATGTTTCACAAAATAATTGCTGAGATTATTAAGTACCGAAAGGTGCTTTATGCTCTCCGTGTGGGGAAACGTGTCTGTCTGTCCGTCTGTCTGTCTGTAACTCAAACTCCCCCGAGGCTATGAAAGATTTACAAAATCTGTTTTCGTCAGTCGATGAACATGGTACATGGCACGAATCAGTCACAAATATTATCTAAATCTGTTCAATAGCACGTGCACAAATGGTACCATTATCGATTCAACCTAGCAATTTTCAGTGGAGAGATATATTAAGTAATATATCAAACAAATCGTAATGACGAGATAGAAGCGGATATAAATTTTTATTTTCGCCAATTAATAAATATTGTTCCGGGAATGAACCACTTTGAAAATGGTTGAATCGAAACAATGACACGTGCTCTAATAGTACCCTTATGACACCCTCAAAAATTTTTAGTGTTAAAATATGGCATGTAATATATCAAACGACTTGGAATGATGTGTCATGAAGGAATACAACGTAAAGTTAATGATAATCCAAATTGGTTTTAAGGAACCTGGTTTAGTGGAACCATTATGGTTCATTGAATCTTTCAATGCTAAAATATGGCATGTAATATATCAAACGATTTGGAATGATGTCATGAATGAATATAACGTAATATTAATGATAGTCGAAATTATTTCAAAGGTACGTGGTTTAATGGTATCATTATGGTCCAATAGAAACTTCCAATGTTAACATAGGGCGGTTTAAAAATATAGTTCCGCGTATGGTTTAGTTTAACCTTTCGGTACTTGGTTATGTCATTCCTTAATGGTTTATTTCATTTTCAACAGATACAGTACATGTTTATTTACATCTGGTGTGTACTAAAAGGATGATTGTGTGGTTCAGACAAAGAGGGACAGTGAGTATAATTGAACAAAGATAAAGATAGGCAATCGGGTTTATGACACTATCAACAGTGCTGAAATTAAAGCAGTAATCAATAGGATAATAAATAGTTCAGGTACTTCGTTAAAATATCTAGTGTTTTAGTAAAAATATCGGAGCAGTTAGTTGGAAACTGAAAGCGAGTGGCTGAAGGTTGAGGCAATTTTCTGTACGCCACTAGTGGCTGAACAAAGAGAAATTATAAGAAAAATGATAAATTCATCTTATCTTCATCCCTATTTATTATTCTATTAATAAATGTTACTCTTTTGAAGTTTTTAAGATGCTCTATCAGATGTTTAAAAGTATTATAAGTAACCTCTCAAAAACAGCCGTAAAAATTAAGTCTCTCCAATTGATAGCCTGACAAGACTGAAACAGAGTGGCTTCAGGAATGATGGGGGATGTGTAGAATAGATTTTTTTCGTGTACAAAAATGTTTTGTGCATTTGTAGATCTGTAAAAGTTTTTGACAGAGAGAATAGAAACAAGCTCTGCAGAATGCTAGAGAAATATTACGTGAATGAACTATTATTTAGGGTTGTACGAGGGGAAGTCTGTAATTAAATTACAAATCGAATAGAAACGAAACAAATATGAGTACTGACTTGAAAACTACTTTTATTTCTCCATATAATCTCCCTTACAATGATGCACTTGTCCTATCGTTTTACAAGCCCCTCAAAACCAGCAGCATAAAATTCTTTGGGCTGCAGTCTGAACGAGGCGATGAATTCCCTGTATAAAGCCGAACAAATGGAAGTCGCTTGAAGGAAGGTCGAAAACTTCCAAGTTGAACTTTCGCAGCATCTCAATTGTCTTGTTAGCAATATGAAGACACGCGTTATCATGCAATAACACGCCTTTCATGAGAAATTCTGGTCGCTTCCGTCGAATGCCATCACGAGGATGTTACAGTAGGAGTCGGCATATACACAACAATCTCACTGCCAGAATATGGTAAGCAATATGCCCTGGTGATCTCAGAAGACTATACGAAAGTCACCGCTTGGTTCAGAGAGCAGTCCAAAGAATTTTATGCTGCTGGTTTTGAGTGGCTTATGAAACGATGGAACAAGTGCCTCAATGTGGAGAAATAAAAGTAGTTTATAATTCAGTACTCTTATTGTTTCATTTCTATATCTATTTATAACTTACTAACTGATTTCCCCTCGTAAAAGCGATGATGCGTCTAGCTATACATACGTGTTAGACAGGAATGCATGATGTCCCTTTGGCATTTAATATACATGGGTACATACTTAAAGGAGACTGCAGTGAACAAGTTTGGCGTGGATGTGGGTGATGGGTGAGTTTGGGTTTTTTATACACAGATGATACTGTTCTAGCTCCACTTGTTTTACGTGGATATATTGAATATTGTTCGTGAAATGTAGAAGAAGAGAATCAATGTTGAGAAGGCAAAAGTGCTTGTGTTTGAGAGGGGTATAGTTCGAACAACGTGCAAGATAGAAGTCAATGGATATAACCTGGAGCAAGTAAATGAATTTGCGTTTTTGGGAAGCATGTTTGAAGGAGAAGTGGATTGAGGGTAAGATTTGGAGAAGAATAAGAGCTGACTGGAGGTCGGGCGTGCTCTGAGGAAGAGTAAACTTTCCGTGTGCAAAAATGGCAATTTATGAAAGAGTGCTGCCACCTATTTTAACGTATGAAGCGAAACCTGGATGTAGCACGAGAAGCGTAAGAAACATTTGATGGTGCAGAGATGAAATTTATAAGAGATATGATTGAGACCGTGTTTCGAATTATATTGCAAGAAGTATTAGTGAGAAGTACAGTCAGACTCGGACATTCGCGAGGTTAGATTCCAGAACCTGTCCAAATGAGAAGGCTTTGCTGATGTTTGGTATACTCACTAAAATGATAATATATGCTTATTTCTATTTTTAAAAACCCCAATATGAAACCCCAATTCATATAAAAATAGAGTACAAATTTTACAGTACATTATACTAAAGTTATCCCTACTAATTCATAGAACAGGTATTGGCTGCCGTTTGCTTTTGCATTCACAGTAAGGCAAAATGAGTAAACGAACGCGTATGTGCGAAAAAATTGCGGAATCAAATAAGTTCATTCCAATGAATTCGCGAATCACGAAGCGCGAATGTTCGAGGTCTGACTGTAAATATTAATACAGTGGTTGTGGTACATGTATACAGGGTGTTTTTGAATTGAGTACAGATTTTTTGGGAGATGATAGAGGAGGTCCTTAGAAGTATTTTTTTGTCATATGAACATGGGGTCCCCGCAGCTCCGTTTACTTACAATACTGCATTGAACAATCAAATGACACCGGGACGCAGTGTGCGTTGGTAGACCTAGATTATTTTATTTTTAACAATTAACACATGTTAACAGTTTTCAGCATCGTTTTTCGTTGAATATTTGGGCTGGCATGATTCACAATGTCCTGATTGGGCCATATCTCCTACCATGCCGTCTTAACGGGCAAACATACCTTGGTTTCCTGAAGGAGGAGCTCCTTGGTCTTCTTGAAGATGTTCCACTAATGACCAGACATTTGATGTGGTTTCAACAGGACGGCGCACCTTCGCATTACACAAGAGCAGTTAGAGATTACCTAAATGAGACATATCCTGGTCGTTGGATTGGTCGTGGCGGACCAGTTGCTTGGCCACCGAGATCGCCAGATCTCACACCGATGGATTTTTTTTATGGGGAAGCATAAAATCAATGGTGTACTCCGAACCCGTAGATACCGAAGAAGAATTGGCGGCTCGTGTTGTCGCGGCAGCAGGTGACATCAACGACCGTGCAAATCAACTGTTTCCACGCGTACATCAATCCATCATAAGGCGTTGCGAATTGTGCTATGAAGCAAATGGCGGTCATTTCGAACAATTACTGTAAAAGCCATACAGTAGATTGCTTGTGTTAATTGTTAAAAATAAAATAATCTAGGCCTACCAACGCACACTGCGTCCCGGTATCATTTGATTGTTCAATGCAGTATTGTAAGTAAACGGAGCTGCGGGGACCCCATGTTCATATGATAAAAAATACTTCTAAGGACCTCTTCTATCATCTCCCAAAAAATCTGTACTCAATTCAAAAACACCCTGTATAAGCTGAAGAAACAATTGTTTGCGTACCGTATGGATGGAAAATATTCAAATAGAAGAATATCTGAGGTTGTTTGATTTTCAATATTTGAGTAAAGAATGAAGAAAAGAATGAAGCATACAGAGATTGGGATATATGGCGTCGTTTGATTGGGATGAATTACACCTAATTCTCATTTTAACATGTAAGTGCTGCCTACTCTTCTTTGAGGATTAATACATGATTTTGAGTTAGATTGTTGTCATTCATTAAATACGATGAAATCTTAAATTGGGGTTATTGTCAAGAGTGACGAAAGTTTATTCTCAACATTAAAACGTCTTCATACGACAGTTTTCCAATGATCAGAAACACACTGGAGAATAAAAAGTTATTTTAAGTAGAGTCTGTATTAATTTAATTTTTTTCCGTTACCATTGAAAATAATACAAGAAAAAACTTTACATGGATTTAAAAAAATGAATCATTTTTTGTTTTAAAAATGGTTTTCTTTTCGGAATTTTTCATAATTCCTTGCTCTTTTAAAACTGACAGGTTTAATAAAAAATTGGATTTCATATTTGGATTCAGCAATCTGGGATGTACAAGATTCACACGAAACAATCCCACAAAAAAAGAAAAGACATTTAAAGTAAAGCAAATTTTTTCTTTGCTTTAGAAATTATGTAAGCAGATGATTTATTCCTATTTTTAATCTGAGAATTTTTTTTTAAATCATAAAAAAGTCCGCGCTCGGGTATTTTTTTTTCTCTTAGGCCTGAAATTGTTTTTCGTTCTTCTTTATTTTTTTTTTGTTGTTGTTTTCCCCCTTTAAAAATAAAAAAAGAAAATTCTCCCTCATTACAACGATTTGAAGATAGTTATCTTCATTCTCTGGAATAAGAAAAGTTAACTATCATTTTTTTCCTTCTCTATTGTCTCGTAATAGACGTTTCCAACGTTGCGCTGCTATTCCACTTCCCAAGGGCCACTTACGGATGGTAGGAAAACTTTGTGTGCGTGTTCCTTCTTTTTTTTTCATTTCGTGGGTCCACAACAGGGGGGTAAATGCTGCAACGATTACATGCTTCCCCTCGGGCTTTTAATTGTTCATTTCCTCCAAAATGGAGCTGTTCCCCATCTCCCTGAAAAGTTCTCTCTAATTCAGGAACCTGTTTTTTGATTCGACGGTTTCTCCACTCTCGCGGGATTAATCAGCGACACAAAACAGTTAAAGAAAACATGGCGGAATTATTTTCTTTTCTCTTTGCACAGCGTCGGTGGCTCTATCGTGGGAAGTTGGCAGGGGTGGAGGATGGGAAAAATGGGACAATTGCAAAGGGGTGGAGGGAAAGGAGAAGAAACCCGGGCGAGACAGCGTCGCATGATCGAGAGAGTAAACGAGAAACAGGGTTTAATCACGTCACCAAAGAAAGCAGAAGAAAATGCAGGTGGGGGTGTTGGAGGGAATGAAGAGGAAAAGTGGGGGTGTGGGGAGGAAGTGAAAGAAACGCCACTGCGGTTTTCAACAAGTAACGCTAATTATGAGGAATGAAAATTAAAAGACACACTGGGCGTCGAGTGATGGTGCCGATGGAAGCGTCGAAGCCTTTTACGGTTATTATTGTTCGGGCAATGAAATTGCCAGGAGAAAAAGTTCATCAGAGGGGGGTGGGGGGGGGGGGGTAAGGGAGGAAGGCCGCCACAACGACGCTCGTGACGTCATCACCCCACCAATTGTCTTTTGTTAGGACGATACCGAGCGCATCTTTTCATTTATTTCTGTTTTTTTTTTCTCTTTTAATCTCAAATGTCTCCTCTTCTTTTCCCTCCTCCCTTTGCAGCCACGATCTCATTATTATTTTATTTATTATTAGATATTTTTTGTAAACCTTTTCTTTCATCCTCGAGCATCTCGCATTTTCGACGGAAGACACTTTCATCTGTTTCCTCTCGTGAAAAATGCGTCCATCAATTTTAATTACGTTTCCTCTTCAAATGTAGAAATCTAACACGAAAATCACTTGCGAGTACATTTCGCGAATACTTATGCGGCGGGAGTCCAACATTATCAAATTATTTATAGCAGTAGAACAACAAAGGGATGGAACGAAGCCTAATGTAAAAGTCTTGCACTTTTTCGTCTTCATTAAAAATACGAAGCAAAAACGACCAATCAAAACAACTTATATGTTCCTTAGTTACTAAGAAATTTTAAGAGTTGCCGGAATGATAATATATTCTATATGGCTTCCGATTTCAAAAATAAGCATCACTATCTACTGGAATGCTAACAATTATTCTGTATGTGCGAACCAGCTTCTTCAGTATATACAATGAAGTAAAAGTTTTCTTAAGTTTATTAAATAATCCTGAAATTGATAGTCGCGTCATCTCTGATTCATTAACAGAATTATGGCCGCTTTCAAGCATTAAAGAAGAAAGATGGCCACCCGCAGCCGAACCTTAGTTGCTTTTGGGAATTTAAGGTTAACGCTTAACAGAAACGCGATACACATTTTATTTACTTCCTAAATGTATCTTAATTTCTTAGAATTTCGTAATTTTTGTTTTGTTTTCATAAGTTCAGACGCACCGTTTACCAACAAGACCCGTTGCTGCGATTTGAAAACGCCTTAAGTAAATTTGCTTGTCTGTTTGCTCAAAATGTAAAGGTTAATTTCAGAACTTTATAATGCATCATGGTAAACATCACAATATGTAAAAAGCATAAAGTAAAAGCAAACAACTATCCCTATCCTTCAAAGTACAACTCCCCAACATAAGTATGGAATATTTTCTAAATGTTATTGCAGCATTGAAAACATAATTTTTTAAGCTACAAATTATCCAGAGAATGTGACAAAACTCTTTTTATGAATTCTTCTATCCATATTGTACCATGTTAAACAAAAGGTGGTTTTCAAAAGTTATAACTTAAACGAGTAACAATATTTTTTTAATACAATATCTCAACATAAATATGGAATACACTGCTTCGTGTAACAAAAATATGGAATATACACTTTCAGTATTGTGTCGGTCCTCCTTTAGCTTTGATTACGGCTTTAATTCGCCTTGGTATCGATGCTACGAGGTTTTCACATAATTCTGGAGGTATTTCTTTCCAGGATTCTCGAACTGCATTCTTTAACTCTGTGATGTTTTGTGGCTTCTTCTGCCGCACTAATGTTTTCAGGTGGGCCCAGACGTTTTCAATTGGATTAAGTTCCGGACTATTGGCAGGCCATGGTAAACGTGAGACTTGTTTGTCTCGCAACCAATTGTTCACTCTGTGTGCTCTGTGACAGGAGGCGTTGTCATCTTGATAAACAAAATCAGCATCTCCAAAGTGATCATCTGCTGCCTGTAGAACCAGATGCTCCAAAATCTCCAAATAAACGTCTGCATTGACAGTAGTTGTCAAAATTTCCATTGTACCAACACCTTTTGCTGACACTGAACCCCAGATCATGACTGCAGCTGGAAACTTTTTTGATGAAGGAAGACAGTCTTGATGGAGTTTTTCGGATGATTTTCTCCAAACGTTATTACCAACATTGTCACCATAGCCAAGGCAAATCCTAGATTCGTCAGTGAACAAAACTTGTTCCCAATCTTCTACAGTCCATTTTTCATACTGCCTTGCCCAGTTAAGACGCTCTCTTTTCTGCTTAACGGTTAGAAATGGCTTTGTTTTGGCTTTGCAGGAAACGTAATGACGTTCTCGCAATCGTCGCCATACAGTCTGGTCAGATATATCCACATCACAGCTTTTCCACTCTGCATTAAATTCTCTTGTGGTCTTGAAACTATTTTTTCTGACAATTGTAATTAATTGTCTATCATCTCTACGCGATGTGCAGCGAGCTCTACCACTTCTTCATTTGTTGTTGACACTTCCTGTCATTTTCAACTTCAACAAAATTTTTGATACTGCACTTTGTGAACACTTAACCTTACTGGCAATTTCTTTTTGAGGTAAACCTTTAGCATGAAGGTTTTTAATGGTATTTCTCTGGTCAATCGAGAGCTCCTTTACTTTCACCATTTTGAGACAATTATTGGAGTTCACGATTTTTTCCTTGAATTTTGTCGTATTTATATGAGTAGTGAAGCTTGATATTTGCATAAAAGCAGTGATTGGTTTAATTTTTTCATTGATATCCAAATTTTTCATACTTATGTTAGTGGATACAACCTATTCCATATTTTTGTTGAAGCAACCAAATATTAAAAAAATCCTATTCGTTTGATTTATAAGTTGCATGCCAGTATTTTTATTTAAAGATGTTTACCATACATGGAATTAACGGGAAAAAAATCATGTCATATTCTCTGAATAATTTGTAGCTTAAAAAATTATTTTTTTCAATGCTGCAATGACATTTAGAAAGTATTTCATACTTATGTTGGGGGGGTTGTATAACCTTAACAGGGAGGCTCATTTAAAATAAAAGAATTATATTGTGGTGCCTCCACTAAAAGTAAATAAATTAGTAAAAATGTGTTTATTTTATTATGTCAATAAAACAGAAAGAAACAATGGGCTTACAATAAGCACAAATTCCAATCCCTTGGAACTTTAATGACAAATATGTATCGCTAAAAGCTCAATGAAACGCAATAACGTTATATCGCTTTCGATATATAAAGTAGCCCATTACCTATGATACAGTACCTTATGACAAAATAAAGTCTTTCGCATGTGCCATCACTTTCCTATGTCCTACTTTTTCGTAATGCTTTCGAAAATGAAAATGAAAATTGCCAGAGTTGGTACTGCACGACAGTGTTACCAATGATTTCTAGAAGCTTGTGGGGAATCTGCATAACCATAGAAAATCTGCAGTACAATCTCAAGACAGTAATCCTCGTGTAATATCGCGATGGTATAATCCTTATACATGTATTTTTTAAAATGCAAACTTTTTAAAATGCAACTTATCGGGGCCACAGGGAGATACTATTTGTTATCTGCAAAAACCCAGTCATAATTTTTTTTTGTATATGTAATAACTATATTATTCAACAATAAAATGTTATGGAAATGAGAGTAGCTAATTTAGACTAATTATAGGTCATTGAATTCGAAAATGACATTGCATTTTCTAGTTTAGCTCTAGTTATCGCACTAAAGTCATGACCTGACGTCAAAATTACGGAGTTTTCCACTAAATATTGGGTGTCCATGTTTATTTATTTTTTTATTTATTTATTTGTAATTTTGCATGCAACAGGCTATGCCAGCTCAATAACAGCTTACAATAATAAAAATAATTCAATATAAAAAAGAATAAATATTATTAAATATAAACAAGGAAATTGTTCATAAGATAAATATAATATTTCAAAATAATTTTTAACATAGTGATTATAATTTTAAAAATTTAAATTAATAAAAATTGTAAATTATACAGTAATAAAAAGAATAAACGTAAAAATATTAATCAGTAAATCAAGGTAAAGAATCGTAATATAAGTGTTATATTTTTAACAATAGTTTGCTTATATTGATTAAAACTCATAAAATTTACATCGATTATATGTTACAAGATTTAAACATTCTGTAAAAAGGGAGACTGCTTATAATGTTTTTCTTTGGAAAAGTTGTTCCTAGAATTTAATTTAGGTACACGTAGATTAACAGAATTTATATTACGGTATAATTTAAAAAGGTAACAGAAATTAAGTATAATGTTGACACGATCAGCAGCATTCTCACAGCATGGTGCTATTACGAAATCGGCTACTGTCACTGCGTGTTCTCGCGTGTTCATCCCATGATCAGTGGTGGTGCTGCCTGGATGGATTTTCAATTCCTATGAAGTGACGCACGACAGTGGTTGTATTGCTGACGTGTACGGAAGTGCTTCCATAAGAATTTCATCTGACATTATTCTGCTCTTATGGACAAGTAAAAAATGCCCCGGCAGTGTATAAATAACTCCGACAATTTTTGCTGTATATGTGGAGAAGTGACATGTAATAAGTGCCGTTATTTCGAAAACAAGAGCTAACCAATCAATTCAGGCATTATTTTCGTGTTCAGTGACCCCGAAAACAAAGAAATTATATTCGTTGCACCATAACATTCAAATTTTCAAAATTAGTAGAACAGTGTTATGCAATTGCTAATTATTAAAATTCAAACTTCGTATTTTCCCGGGACGTGTTTGCCTGTTTTTAAAAGGATAGAGGACTCGCTCGTTATGTCTAGTTCAGAAAACTAGTATAATTTCTCATTATGGGCATCTCTGTTTCCGGTAAAAATATTCGAAGTACTCTGGAACACGAGTGCCTTCGTTGCAGTTTCGAAAGAAAACATTGACTATTTACTCAAGCTGATTTTTTTATAACTAGGTGGCAAAAAACGACGTCCCATTACTATGGGAAACAAGAGTCGTTGATGTTGCAAAGTCCTGCGGTTAAAAACCAGTGATTTATAAAGAGAGAATAAATTTTTAAGCATTTATTGAGACATACATAAATAAGCTGAAAAATACTTCGTTATATGCAAGTGTGCTAGTGTTTTAGTAATGGCTTGGATTCCAGACAAAAAGAGTCTTCTGGCTGACTGCGTAGAGACTTATCCCATGATTGTTAATCTTAATATTTTTAATACATATTTACATACCTTGAATAAATGTAGCAAATAAACATTGTAACTGAAGTAACTTCATGGGCATGAATTTAAAACAGGAAAAGTTTGCAACAGATATTCTTTTTAAGCTTAACTGAAATATAACCATCAAAATCTTCTATAGTAGTCCCAATATATAAAAACAAAGGAATCAGAGATGACCCAAGCAACTATAGATCATCTCCCTTCTATTCACATTTGGAAAAATTTTCGAGAAACTAATTTATTCTAAAGTGTTTCCGTTTTTCAGAAACGCATTGCATCCGGCACAGCACGGATTCCTTCCAAATCGTTCTACCACCACGAATTTAACAGTTTTACTGGGGAAGATTCAAAAGTCCTTTATCTGTGGGAGTCAATTAGACGCGATATATTTTGATTTAGAGAAGGCTTTTGATAGGGTTAACCATTCCTCCCTCCTGCTTAAGCTATCTTATTATGGATTGTCGGACTCCTGGTGCTCCCTACTTGGAGACTATCTCTTGGACAGATGTGGGACCCTAAAAATAAATCGTAAAATCTCACACACAAAATTTAGAGTGGAAATTGGAGTTCCACAGGGATCTATACTGGGTCCTTTTCTTTTCTTAATATTTTTAACGATTTTTTCTACTAAGTTGATGGAGAGAAACTCGGGTTTGCAGATGATGTAAAGATATTCTCTATGGTTGCCTCACATGAAGAAGCCTCCACTCTGCAGCAATGCTTAAATCAAGCGGCTCGATGGCATACAATCAATAATCTATCTTTAAATATATCCAAATGTAATAAAATTACCTTTACCAGAAAACATCGACCTATTCAATTCCAATATACGATCTTTGGAACTACAATTGAAAGTGTCTCAGTGATCAGAGACCTTGGGTGCTTTTGGATGCCCGCCTGTCCTTTAGTAACCATGCTCATTACATAACTGCCCTAGCTAATCGATAGCTAGGTTTAATCACCCGGATTTCGGAAATCTTTCGTGACCTCACTACCTTTATCCGACTTTTTGATGTGTTTATTCTAACACGGTTGGACTATGCTTCAGTTGTTTTATCCACAGCGGCGCTTTTATCCAAACTGTGGTTTTTACGAATATCGTTTTTGTGCTTTCTTACATAATCACTTGCCGCTTCACTGGCGACGTCTATTCAATGACCTAGTTTTTCTGAAAAAAATATTGTTTGTCAGATTTGGCTTTAGTTGATTTTGTTACATGTATGCGATTCAATGTTCCTACATATTATTTTCGTCATTACCAGATTTTTAGCTGTAATGATATTCGGTCCAAAGACCCATTAATTAGGTTACAAACATTGTATATTAAACTATTTAATGATTTTGATCTTCTTTTCTCTTCAACTGAAAAATTTTGTAAAACTCTACAAACTTATTGTTTTCAACATTTTTACGATTGAACAATTTATTATTCTTTACTTTTTATCCCTTACATTGTCTTAGGCATATTGCTGTTCAATGTACATTGTAAATTAAATAAAAATAAATAAATAAAATAAATAAATAAATAAAAAATTAGGTTGTGCAAAACAAACTTTTGTTCGTAACTCGGATCTTATGCCACCTATCTCCGCGAAACTTGGATGGTTTACTGGAAGCACATAGCCCATTAATCGTTCCAATTTAGGCGCGTGTACCTCCATTAGTTTCGGAGATAGGCGCCAAGTGTTGTCAACATATCGAACAGCCAGGCCGACCTTACCAAGTACACTGCTTAGGCAGAGGGGTGCTACTTGCTATTATGTCTAAGAACTTTGTGATCAATTGACAAGATGCAAAAGCATAAAATCTAGCCGAAATTTAATACTGGCTAGTTAAAAAATTGAACAAATGGCCAACATCCATTGGAAGAGAACTTAAATTTCTGAACAGATAAATCCTTGCCTCGTCACGATCAGGCAACTACTCAAATGTAAATTATGCTTGGACTATCGTAGATATGAAATTTGCAACACAAAAATTTGCTACATCTTCTTCCTAATTTTAAAACTTTATTGAATGTAACTTTCATACGTGCAATTAACATTAAAGAAGAGAAATACCAATACTAAGATCCATGTTTAGGTGATGATAAATCTCCTAAAATAGTCAACACCAGTTGTCTATCTCGAAACTGCAATACTAAGTCCTTAAATCATATGTACAGAAAAGGTTAAAATCAGCGGACATAAAATTAATAGTTGCTTCAAAACAAGAGTTTTAAAAAACAAAGTGGTTTCCAAGATATCAACAGTGGGCACTAGCAGACTTCCTTGGAGGTTAATTAAAACTCTTGATTAACTGCAAAAAAAACTTTTGTACCATTTTTAGAGGAGGTGCTGCAACTTTTCCTACAGAATGTGTTGTCACATTTCTCTCTGAACAGAACTGAATGTATATATAAAAAGTGCATAAAATGAGGTGAGTTCAGCTCTAGTTAGAAGTTTGCGATTTCATTTGTCAAAAAGTTATGGTGATATTTGGATCATTCTGGTACCTCAGAAACACCAACGAAAAGAAGATCATTTCAAATTGTTTCTAAGTACGTTAGTTTTTCTTCATTATCATAGGGCCGAAGCACAAGCAATGTCAATAAAGTCTAATGACTGAAATACACTGAAAATGGCTTATAAAACTTTCTAATGATAAAAATTTCATCCAATATTTACTAGTAAAAATTATACGAGATGTAGGACTGGTTTATTTAAAGAGAAAGTACTTTATTTAAATACATTTACAGTGTCCCCTCGAGAAAAGTCCCCTTGCAAAGCCATATAATGAGTCCAGCGTTCCTGCCACTTCAGGAATGTGTCCTGGAAGTCTTTTTGTTGAAACGAGTTAAGCACCTTCCGCGAATCGCATGGATCTGCTCAATCGTATCCAAACGGCTACCTTTCAATTGGATCTTTATTTTCGGAAAGAGAGCAGAGTCTGCATGAGCCAAATCTGGCGAGTAGGATGGGCGTAGAAGCTTGGTCAGAGGGTGCATTGTCGTGGTGGAGCATCCAATTTTTTTTACGCCACAGATCTGGTCGCTTTCTTCCCTCAGACTACTCGTTGTTCGAATTTGCTCGTTCTCAAATTTAATGCCAATGATAAAATCGCAGACGACCTCACACACGTGGTCTCATGAAACAAAATCCTTTCAAAAGCTGATTTATGAATGTTAGGGTTATAATTTACTCTATTTGTGGACGAGATACGCCATCAGTCCCGGAACCTTGTAATCGCAACTCGTATAAATCAGTAAACTGTGGATATCCACAAAAAATAATTACCCTATTTCTGTAGAGAAACCTATGGCAGCAGCATAGTTTTTTGAACCTCGTTTCCTGAATTCGTCTCCCCTTGTAGTTGGTCCACAGATTTTGTCATACAAGATTTACCATATGATTAAAGCAGCCAGCTTATGACTATAGCAATGACTAGATTTTGCACTGATAAAGGAAATAACAAAGTTCGTCTGCGAAGAGGATGCGCTTCCATTTCTCACCTGCGGCCCGACGCTTGAGTTGGCGGCATCTGTGGAGCCGTACGTACTTGTTTTCGTCTGTTTTCTGTAGATTTGGAAAGTATCACGGTTAATTGGGTAATTAATTAATATAATTGCGTGAACAGAGTGGAATAACACATGTAAATAATATTTGGAATGTTTTTTTTAATGGGCGTAACCTTAGTTAGTTACATTATTGAATTGTCTATCGTTGAAGTTGAGAACAATAAATTGACTGAAATAAGTTCACAAATACAGGGTGAATACAAAAGTCTGAACCCCCCTTTTATTTTTTGAACCGAAGCAGATATGTCAATTTTGATGAATCCAATGAATAGGAATTTGTGGGTGGCCTATCCCATGGTGCAGTTTTCATCATCCTAAATATGCAAATTAGGACACATTCAAAATTTATCTCAAAAACCGTAAGGAATAGAGAAAAAAAAACCCAACTGCAAACTTGTTCAGCATAAAAAAGCAAACAAAACAAAAAAAATCATCCAAATCGGACCAACCAATCACCTGACAAATCGTCCAACTTCAGAAGGGACGCTTCTTGAGAGGCAAGCAATTTGTGTTCCTGCCCGGCCAGGAACGGAGCGATCGCGCGTCATGTGACAACGAATGCTCCCCCGTTACTTGTAAAGAATTCCAGACGGTTTTTGCTCTGAAGAAAGCCCTCTCGGCTGGGCTTTGGCTGAGACGATTTGTATGTAATTCACTTGAAAACGATAAAATGTTCGGTTAAGACATCCAGTCTGCTGGTGAAGAAAAGCAGCTATAGGCGTGGGCGAGAGCGAATAACTGTCTACGATCGACCAATGATGGATTGCCTTATATGGAAAAAATCGGATCGGTCAGTTTCTTCAGTTAATTCTGGAATTCACTCCCTCACTATAAAAAAATAAGGTCACTGCTGAATAGAGCAGCGGCAACTCCAAAAGATTCATGCTAACCTTCTCTCTATTGCTCATTTCGGGCCAGGTAAAAGTAATCCATCGAAAGTTCTTCTTTCCGCGCGCGAGGTATAGTTGTCGCTGCTTCGAGTTTGATACCACAGACGTTTCGCTGGCTCTGTAGCTATTCGCCGTGTTGCCTTTTTGCCTTACATCTTGTTCTCGTGAGTTCGGTGCCCATTGCCGGGATTTCCGTGGTTTTCTCGACGCCTTCCCGCGGGAGCCAATTTCTTTACTTCTCTCGTATTCACGCTCAGTCCTTCGTCTCAGTTCTTGCTGAGAGTCGTGGGCTTCCCGCCTCGCACTCGAACTCGCCGGCGAAGCTCCTTTCTATATTCGCAGTTCTTTGCCTCCCACTTCTTCACCATTTCTCGTTCTTCTCCAATATTCTTCCTTTCTCCTTTTTTTTCTCTTTCCGACTTCTACCAAGACTTTTCCCACTTTACCCTTCGGACAACAACAAAGCAACGCGTTTAAACTTTTGCCGTTTTTTCTTCTCTCTCACTGGCTGATTTCCATCGTGAGCGATCGGTGCAACCACAAATCGCAGCAGGGGAGGACGACTGGTGCGAAATGCCTTGCTTCTCCCGAACGCCTTCGATTTTGATGACAGAAAGCGATTTCCCCCCCCCCCCTTCATCTTTCTTGATTATTAAAAAAGGTTCGATTCTTTCTCAAAGGAAAAGATGATGGAAGGGGGGGGGGGAATGTTCAGTTCGTGTACAAAATGGTTTAATTCATAATCAGTATGAAAGCTTTTGTGGACAAGTGAAGCGTCTCCTATTCATCCAATATTAACTGTTATTATTGCTATGGTAGCGGAGACCGGGGCAGGTTGGGTACAGGGATAAATTTACATATTCCCTATAGTTCACTTCGATTTGAGGAAAAAAGTTACAACCGCCATGTACTCTCAAAACAGTCTGGAGTCAGTCGGATTTACATTAGGAGGGTACAAACCAGCTCGCTGTTTTTCCGCCTTCTCTTTAAGTCTTTGAGGTCGTCGCAACTCAGGAGGAGGGGCGACTCAGCTGATGAGGGTAAGCCACAAGGTTGGTCTCTCCGTTGAAGTTGTTCCAAGGATGGCACAGGTGAAGCTAATTTTTCTTCTGGCACTAATGCACAGGAGCATTGCTTATCCTCTTAGACTGTTCTTTTGCAGTAATTTTAAGTTATTTAGTTGATTGTTAACCTTATGAACAAAACTTAGAGGCTTAGTTTTAACCAAAACTTGGCAATGGGGCAAGTTTACACAGGAAACGTGGGGCAGATAAAAAGTGAAAACCTGGAGAACGGTGGGTAAAATACACAAAGTGTAAGAGGTGGGCGTATGTTCACTGTATTACAACAGCTAATTCACTATATTTTGTATCCTGTAAATTTTTATTTGGTAATTTTTTATTAGTATCTTGTATTTGAAATGTGTGTATCCTGTCTCATTTGTATTCACTGACTTAAACGAAGTAATAAATATTGCAAAATGTTTGAATTTTATTTCTAATAAACCTTATATTTCATGTGTGGAAACATACTCCAAGCATCGTGTAATCCTGCCCCGGCTACGGGGCAAGTTTACACAGGTGAGTTACCTCAAAAAAGTATATTTAATTTGAATATAAATTTTAGATAAGTTAAAGGCACCATACTGTAGATTAAAGTTTAAGTAACGAATGGATATGAAATTTGAGTGAAATAGATTTAATACTAAAATGTTTAATAATAATAAAAATGTATGTAATCTGCCCCGGTGTCCCCTACTGATATTACAGAATAGACAGGGTGTCCAAAAAGTCTGGTAACATAGCATATACCTCAAAGCTGCCAGGTAGGCGAGATCTGATGAGTGTGGTTTATAGGTAACAGGAGTGTGGAGAATTCATTGCCACACTCAAATTTGAATTTGACCCCCAAATTTAAGGTCATCCATTTGCTAACTCGAAAACTATTAAATATAGAGACAAATTTCCAATTGCTACCCTGTAGAGCAACACCACATTAGTCTAAAAACAATTTTTAATCACACCCTTCCCCTTGAAAAATTTTGAGAAAATGGGCAAGAAAGAGTCACTCAAGGAAAGAAAATTCCCAACGGTGTGCTTCACTGCAATGCAAATGTGTTAGATACCTCTGCCTTCGCCAGCCCAAGCTGACCTTGAATAATTTGTGAGTAATGAAAAGATGTGTAAAACGTTAAATAACTGGTGAAATTGTGTTTGTATGGAGGCGTAGATTTTCTTGTTGTCCATGTAGAGTAAGTGTGAAAGCGTGAGTGGCAGTTTTTATTGTGTTTAATCGTGTAGCCGTAAGCTGTGCTGTTCAGTCTGTTTGAAGATGCATTTACTACAAGACAAAATCAGAGTGAGCTAAGTGAGTCATCCTAGAAAATGCCCTGATTTAGCTGCATTTGGTCAGTCGCGATGGTTTTACTGTTGAGTGTGAGGTGTAGTGTGGTTCTTCAATGTAGCACTGCTTTCTAAAAAAAGTGGTAAGTGTGAGATTTATTTGTAAAGACCTTTCAAAGACCTTTTTGTAATTAATTAGGCTGTATGGAAGTGTCGATGTTTATTGTGTGTTTGCCGTAGGATCACACTGTTTACCAGGAGTAGCTCCTTACAACCCATGTGATTTCTACTGCATCCATGTTGTGTGTATGAATTTTGTTTACATTACAGGAATTTATTATTTTGCAAAGTTTAGGCAGGCATGTGATAGGTATGTATTGTGTAGGGTCTGTAGTGGCATGTAACTTTGATACCATGTATGCTATTCCTTATATGAGGAAGTGTGGAAATGTTTGTGGTGTTTGCAAGTGTTGGAAATCTGTTTTGGAAGGTTCAGATGCAAACAGGTGAAGCGCTTATAACAGAAGTTTTGAATCCTGTCTAAACCTGGAGCCTTCCAATTGTGAGTATTTTTAATGGCGTGTGAGAGTTCTTCCTGGTGTTATGTCAGTATAAGGCATGTATGGTAGTGTGGATGCTGATTGCTCGTCTTCCCTGTTCCAGCTAGCTTCCCTATTATGTTCAGCTGAGACAGACAAAGAGGCGATCAATAATGTTGGAGTGCTGTTTGTGTTGACAGACCAGTGTTTTGAGTGTGTGCATAGTCTTTGTTTAACTGCCTATAGAATGTCTTCTCATTGTTAGAGAATAATTTGTCCTGTTGTTTACACTGAGCTATTGCTATGTCTCTCTTCCGGCGTTGTGCTTTTGCAGCTAACTTTTGTTTTAATGTGTCCGTATATTCTGTAATGTGTTGATTGCGCTGCTCATGGCTGGTATGTGTTTTAATTTTGTTAAATAACTACCCGAGGCGTTTTTTCTGCTTTGATGTATTGTTCTTAGTGTATTGTATAAGTCTACCTAACTACTTGCGAATTTCGTCGTTATCAGACCCCATCCGCTTTTGCCATTTAGGTTTATGTTGGGTGTATCATTTTTGTGTGTCTTTAAGGATTGGTTTCTTTCCTTGTTTGGATAACTGTAAAAGCCCCAGTGTAAATAAGATGGTGTATGTTTCTAAAGAGAGATGTTCTTCAAGGTATTATGCTAAGTTCTATATATTCATGTAAATAAAATTTCCTCTGTTTTGCTGTTTATGTTTATATTAGGTATACCTGATTTTTGTGTGGGATCTGTTGCTGTGTAAACTACAAGGTTTCATTGTAGGGTGTCATTTAATGTTTCAATAAGTTTAATATTCATGTTGTGTTGTAGATGAGTATCATGGTGAAGTACATTGTTGACTGTGTTTTTGAAGTTCGTCAGTGATGTCAGTGTTAGTGTTTGAAAGTGTGTGTTGAATGCTTGTTTGTGTAAACGGCTCGTGTTCTTGTAGCTGTTGTGCAACTTCTTGCTTTATTTTCTGTAGTGTGGGTAAGGGTATTAAATTGTTCATAACAATTGTGCGACGCTGATCTGGAATGCGTTCTTGAGTGACTGAGATGGTAGGATATGTCTGTAAGCAAGCTGTAATGCCAATTTCCACTTTAGTAACTGTGTAGCAAGCTCTCATGATAAAATGGTTTAAGTCATTGGTCCATTTCATGCGTTGGCGTGGCTTGCCTGCCTTAGTGGCCGAGAGCAAAGGAGCTCTTAAAACACTCGGGACAAGTTGTAATACTGCAGTAGCCGAACAGGGGTTGGTGCCGTTTTCGCCACCAGTGGACCTGGGAGATTTTTTGAACGTGAACCTTTGCCTAACCTACGAGCGCAGTTCTTGGTAACCCGGGTAACATCCATATCCATCATCATCAGGCACTTAGCCAAAGTAATCAGCTCATCAGCCTTACTGGGTCATCTGGACTCTCAATATGTTAACCAGGGCCATCGCCCTAAGATCCCCCCTCTCTCGCATGACGCAGACGTCTGATCACATGAGGATATTATTATTATTATTATTATTATTATTATTATTATTATTATTATTATTATTATTATTAT
>JAHWFO010111394.1:0-10071 GCA_023313115.1 Rhysida immarginata | reverse complement strand
ATTATTATTATTATTATTATTATTATTATTATTATTATTATTATTATATTAAAGCTGTAAATAATATTTCTAAAGTTATTTTGGCATGTTGAAGGAAAAATACGCTGTATGCAGATTAAAAGTCAAAATGTCACATATTCTTTTGAGCAATAGCATTACTGAATTTTTTTGGTAATAACTAATGTATAAACCTGTGCTGTAAAGTACACTCTACGAACATATATGATGTTCAGCAGCAGAAATTTGCGATACAGTTCTTAAAGAAAAGCTTCTTAAAAGGAAGGCGATGACAAGGAGGAAAAAATCGAACCAAGAAGCTTTGACGTCAGACCAACTTTCACAACACAACAACCGACTTTTGAAGTTTAATCCCTGACAGGAGAGAATATCTCGTAAAAACTGCGCTGCCACTTTATTGGGGAAAGATAAAAAGCCCTTCACGGAAATATGTTTACTATATTCTCTCATATTCACAGAATTCAATATGCTTATCATCTTTCTTATACATTATTTAATGCCTTGTATGAATGAATTTAGTGGACAAAAACAACCACAGCTTTGATCTACAGCAGGCGACCTTTTGTTGTTCTATGCTGTTGGTTTTGCAGCAGAAGCTCTTAACCTGCTTTTTTCAATATTGATTGAGAGTGCAATAACGAAACACCGACCATACGAGGTGAAAAAAAAATCGATATGCCGAATCTACGTTCAAAACTTTAATAATTTAGATCTATTCACTTTCAAGTTAGCGAGGCTCTAGTGTGGCTTAAAATTTTTATAAAGTATTTATTTTAAAGATACTTAAATTTTCAATTTCTTTTGAGGTTTTTGTCTCCCCTCCTAAAATTTTAAGCCTTATTTCGAAATTTCCTCTCGCCCGAAAAAGCGCTAACGAAATAATTCATCAACCCGGCCATTATTTCTTTTCACGAACTATAGAAAACCATAAGAAGAAGGAGACGTAGGAGAAGAAAGAAAAAAAGAAAAAAAGAAAAGAAATCTTTTCCTCCCAACTCTCTCTCCCGTTTTTAAACCTCGGAGGGAAATTCATCATCAGGCTAAACGAGGAAAAGGAATGAAAGTCTTTTTGGCCTTATGGGTTTCTTTTATTTTTCCTCCCAGCTTCTACAACCATCTTTCTTAATTACTACGGAACTAATTACATTCTGCGAGTGAAGATACAAGCCAAGGCAATGGAATGGTGAAACACCGGGAAGGTGGAGGGGGGGCAAAAAATGAACTTAACACTGCGAGAGCATTCAACACGCACATTCAGTCGTGAAGAATAATCATAATATTAACAATAACAATAATTATAATAATAACAGCCACATTTAGACTACACTCCTTTAATGGTTCTCATTTATCTGTTACGGGTTTGCTCTTTTTTTTCCTCAACCAAGCCAGAAAATCTAATTGAAAATGAAGGTGCAAACATAAGGCGCGCACTAAAAAAAAAGTGCATTCATGAAAGAAGTCCGAAATCAATAGGTTAATAATGGCAATGATATTTTAAGAGCTACCACATAGTCTAAATTAATTATAATTAAAATTTCTTTTTACATGGAAAGAAAAAAAACGATCAATTCTAAGACATTGTTGAAAACTAAACTAGCAGTTGAAGTCGGACATGTTATTGGACGCGCCCAGTTGCTCTTTCATTAAGCATACTTTATATTCCGATTGACCACTTTACTTGAGACACCATGCTAATAAACAGTTGGTCCACCTTTAGCTCTAATCATAACCGTAATTCTTTAAGACACAAATATTCTACAAGATTTTGGAACCGTACCGCAGGAACTTTGGCCCATGCTGACAGCAGCCGTTATTTGTTCAAGTAGGATAGCAGCGTTTAAATGAAGCTTTCCATCTCCGCCCGAAAATGTTCGATCGAGTTGAAATCAGATTGAACCGGCAAATAAAGTACTACATGGAAATTGGTCGCATAGACTAATAGAGCACGATGGCAGGGCGCATTTTCCTGTTGAAAATGGTAATTTCCATTGCACACTAACCATAAACGGATGCAACTGGTCTACAACAATGTTGAGGTAGCTTGTGGCATTATTAATGCTTCCAGTGCTATTAGAGAACCAAGTGAGATCCAGTACAAAATTTCCAGGAAAATTATTTCATCTCTCCTTTAGGGTTGTTACTTGCAAGACAGATCCATAGATTCATGCTGTTTGCGCCATATCCTCGTGTTGCCATCAGTATAGTGGAGAAAAAGCCGAAACTACTCGGAAATATCTAATTTAAATGCTCAAATGCCCCATAATTGATCGACCGCAACTTCTATAATCAAGCATAGACAAGATTCATCGTATTGTGCTTTCGTATATAAATTTTTGCCCACCTGGGTTGTACTAAGCTGCAATCTGCTCTGTTGTTTTTCTTTTGCGTACATGTTATCCATTTCGTTCACAAGCCTTTTTTGCCCAATTTGTGCTTAACGTTGAAGGTTTGTTGCAGGGCTACGGTTCTCTGAACACTGAGATAACATAAGCACGTGAAAAACCGACCATGAGAGTTGTTTCGAATACTGAGACCTCTTGTACTTTCGAAGTTCTTCAAACCCATGTTTAGGCTAAGTGCACTGCCTATCTGTTTGAAGACAGGCGTCGTTACCTCACCCTTATTTGCATACGGACGCCTCCAAGTTAGAATTGCTGGTGTTTCTAATAGTGTTGTCTCTCCGTGTGATATCGCCTCTCTACAAATTTGAAGAGACGTTGAATATATGAGCTTTATTTTAAATGGATGGTCACAAGCCACGTACAACAAATAAATATACACTGAGTGGCCAATTTGTTATAACCACCTCCTCAGTTCTTCGTTGGGCCATCTTTTGCGTTTAATACTCTCATTACTTCTTCTTGGCATGGACTCCATGAGATGTTGACAGGCGGTTTCTGCCCTAATTTGCTGCACTGCAGCCCTTCTGATGTCTTTTACAATTCTAAACACTCTCTGTTCTGCCCGAAAATTCACTAGTCGGTGATGACCACAAGTTGCACGTTTTTTGGCTGGCTTGAACATCCAGTCTTTAATCACTTTAACAATAGCTGCTCTTGAACATCTCATAAACGTGTCGGTTTTCCTGATACTCACTTCATGGCTCCAAGCTCCTACTATCATCCCACGTTCAAAGTCTGTGAAATCGTGTTGTTTACCCTATCTTCACAAACAATTCACTTCTACTACTGGCATAAGCAACTAAGTTTTCCTTTTTTATATCAGTCTGGCCCTCTACGCCTTTTATTAGTGACGGAATAGATAATTTGCTTTAAACTGTCAAATGGTTATAATAAATTGGCCATTCAGTAAACAGCATTTCTATACGACATGTAAACAATGAACACATAATGCATAGACAGATAGGACTCGAAAGGAATTTAGACTTGGATTTAAATCACCCAATCAAACGAGGCTAAAAATTTCTTTCTCTACGAGCAATTCTTACTGCATCGTTATCACCCTTTTCTTTTTATAGACTCACCGGTTATGAAAACATATTAATACTCCTGTAATTTATCTTGCCGCATTTTACTTTCCGTCCTTATGCCGTATTTCCCATCAACATTTTGCCCGGTTTACAGACGTTTATCGCTCATTCGTTCCACATCTCAAAGCAGACATACAGAACATATCGTCTTCATTTCACCTTGCGGGAGCCTATCCACTCATCTGAAGGAATTGCAAATACAGATCGTCCTATTTGTTTTTCAAGATCGAAATTTTTTAATTGCTTCACACTTTGTTTTTCAAAGTAGAGTGTTTCGAAGCAGATAAAAATTTTCGTTGTGAAGACGAAGAACGACCGTTGACCAAACGTATCCATGGGATTTCAGCTTAAATTACAAGCTGCTGAATAGAAGATATTTAATATTTATAAATCCCGTATTTCAATGTTCTTTGCCAAAACTGCATGAACCCCCATAACACTCTTCTATAGTATCACATTTTTTTTGTTTCCAGAATTCAAGGTCGTATTCTCCTTCTTAAGAGAAGATTTTTTAATTGGAAGAAAAAATTTAAAAACATTAAACTGGAAATGTTAAATTTTGAAAATTAACTTTGAATAATGTTAACATATACTTTAACAATATTTTCTTCTACCAAAAGTTTAATAAAAAATAAACCACACTCGTTTATTTAAATGAATATATGCTCCTACCAAAAACCAAGACAAGACAGCAATCACACGGTTTGAAATAAAATTCTAAAAAGACGAACTAAATTCCGATAAAATTATAAAAAGCCTAAATTACAACACTTCATAAAGAAAGATTCACAAACATTTGTAATGTACTTTATCGTGCCATTATTTAAACTGTATGAAATAAATTCTTCCAGTGTCATTAGTTCAATTGACGACCTTTTAGTTGCTCATAATTTTCGTAGGACAGCCTTCATAGGAAAACGGGAAATATGGCGAAAGAAAGAGGTGGGAAAAGAAACTTTCGAACGAAGGGTTATCTCGGGGGTTACTCTGAGTACACTTTTCGCTCTGGAGAGATTAACGATGGCGATAAGAGTTTTATGGCCACTGTCACCGTCATAATAGGTAACAACGGCTCGTGATGGCCACGTGCACCTTTTCATAAACCTTCGGAGATTGGGTGGAAGCATCGTAATGAAAGTAACGCCTTTGAAATTTACACACCCAAAATGAACGAACAGACCCAAAACACAAAACCCGTAAACTTAAAGACGGGAGACCGAAACACAGAATTTTCTTAAAAGATGGATAAGCAAAATTTAAGGGAGGTAGGATCTTTACGAAAAAAAGGTCTTTCTCGAAAAAATTCCAATATAATGATGTAACATTTTAAGAATTTATTTTAAAAAAACGATACTGATAATATTTTATAAAATTAATCAAAATTTCCCCCTTTCAGCGTTTATTCGCCTTTATAAGTGGTTGAAAGCTGTGGTTTCGCTTGTCAAATTGATTATTTAACATATGTACTGAAAGTAATGCCCTTTATCATGTCCTCCGAAACTATTAACCAAAATTGATATTTTTATACCACCAGATTAATTTTTCTGCATGACCAATATCGTTTCTGTATTTCTAGGTTAGGTTTGGTTTTAAAACAGAAACAAGCAGACATTAGGGTCTTGTAGAATAACGGCTCGGAAATATGTATGTGGAAAAAACTTATAATAGATGAAATCAGAATTTAGACACATTGATAGGTGGAAGACCATCCAGTGCCGGAAAATTCTTTCCAAAATGAATTACTAGGGGCGATTGATAAATAAGGTCTCCATGGCTGTAACTTTATTTGTTAACCGATTTTCAAAATTCTTTTTGTATCTTATACTCACATTTGTTCTCTATGTAATGCACTATTCACTTTTCGACATAGCCCCATTTCTTTCCACGCATTGCGCCAACGCGTGACTAGTTGGGTGAACTCGTCGGAGAGGAATTCCGGAGTTGTTGTCGACACCAGGATTGAATGGCAGCGTTTACCTCGCCGTCAGAACCAACTCATGTCCCTTAAGGGGCTCTTTCTTCTTTGGGAAGTGTTGAAAGTCGCAATGTGCAAAGTCTTTCATTTTTGAACTGCAATTTTTCATCTTTGAACTGTAGGCGCTGCAACGCTTCTTGTGTGTGGTGACTCGTGTGCGGGCGGACGTTATCGTACTCCAGAAGAGGGTCCAGGGGGTCTAGGCTGAACTCATCGACAAGCTGTCGATCTCGACAAAATCTAATCGTCGATAAGTGGCATATTACACATTTATACACAAATTTACACACGTATGGCTAGATGATATGCACAAGTATTCACACATTTACACATAATTTTACACATTTATCCATGTATACACATAAATACATACTTAAACACATACCGGTAGACATACTATATTATTATTTTCACAGTTCAAGTTTCGTAGCACAAGAGAGTACTTCATGTATGTAAATATTTTTAAACAAGTTTTTGTTAATATTTTTAGAAAATGTGTATTCTTGAGCTATGTCTATTTAGCCTGCAGGCTGGAAACGAAGGAAAAAAGATTTTAATAAGAAATATGTTGCTAAATTCTGAAATAACGATCGCCAAGTGAATAGTCGACTGCTCTTGAATTGTAGACAAGAATAAGGCAGTTGTCGATGGTCAAAGTCTACACTAGAAAATCGACGGTGTAGAGTCTGTACACTGTAGACTCTGTAGACAAGTAGACAAGTGTACACTGTAGACTCTGTAGACACTGTAGACAAGTCGTGTTCATGCTAGCTCGAATCTACAAATGCGTCATTAACCACATGACCATCGAAACTTGTCGACAGTCGACTGCTTGTCGATGAGCTCAGCCTAGACCCCCAGAGCTGCCATTCAATCCTGGTGTCGACAACAACTCCGGAATTCCTCTCCGACGAGTTCACCCAACTAGTCACGCGTTGGCGCAATGCGTGGAAAGGGATGGGGACATGTCGAAAAGTGAATAGTGCATTACATAGAGGACAAATGTGAGTATAAGATACAAAAAGAATTTTGAAAATCGGTTAACAAATAAAAAAGTTACAGCCATGGAGACCTTATTTATCAATCGCCTCTCGTAGATATATGGACTCGAAGATGACACAAATAAAAGGCCACTGGTGTCATAGACAAAATGTACTCTACATACCTTTACACAGGGTTAGTCAAAATTTTGACAACCTTTGAATAGCAGAAACCATTTTATTCACAAAATGCTTCTTATGTATAAGATGATTTAGAGGACGGTCTCGAACTGTCCGCCATCGTATTCAACACAAAATCTAGCGTAATTAAATCCAGCGTAACATTCCGGAGACATATTTCGCAGGGAATAGATATAGCTCTGCTGTATTCTGTTCTTGAGGCCATTGATATCACGAAATTTTTTGCTATACACGCACTTCCTCACCATACCCCATAACCATAAACCACAAGTTCACCTTTTATGATTACCAATCATATGCTTTGAATCGTTAAATTAATGCCCCCCAATCAATGAACATCTTATTTATTTGAAATTTTGTAACTGTGTAACGTGACTGTTCAGTGGGGAATTGTGGGGTTTAAATAAGGTAGCAAGTTGGCATTGAAGAATTATTTTTATTAACAAGCTTTAAGAATTAGGTAGATAACAAAATTAAAAGTGATCAAATAACCATTAGATGCTTATCCGCGTAGCTGAATGATTACAACCATTGCCGGATAAAATTATTAGTAATGGCATCAATAAACAGAACTTTCAGTTTATTCAAAATCCAACAACAGAAAGATATTATCCATTGAAGGGAACTCGGCAACTGCCCTGGTCCCTTATCCACTCAATAGAAAATTTAACGTTAATTATGATTAACAAGATTGGCTTTCGCCTCCAGAGTTAATTTGACAATAAATACAGGAATATTTGCTTCGACGTCGTTCCTCTTTCAAACGTCTATAAAAGCTATTCCAACCAGCTTCTCGGAACGCTTATCTTTTCTCCAAACCAACGGTGAACCCGTCGCGTAATCCTTTTGGCGGGAGGATTACCGGAACCCGAATGGTTGTCTTCTCTGAAGAGCGACGCAATGGGATGCACTATCAGAACAAAATAAAGATAAATGAGAATTAATTAAATTGCTATATGGTACACATGCCTTACGGACTACGCCAGGTAATGCGTCTAGCAATATCGAGACAATGTTCAGAATCCTAGCACTAATCAACGCTGGCTCCAAAGAAGGCTCACCTTCGTAAGTAAAATTAAGAGCTTCGCAACGCGCTACGCAACTTTCACCGGTGATATGCGCGCTTACGCTGCTACCTCTTTCCACCAGTAAATTTGCCTGCTCGCACGCAGGAATCCAAAGCAGATCGTCCCTCCTTATTGTATTGTCTCCTTGGCTTCCTCCTTCCTGCCCTCGGAAACAAGCCTTGTTCATGGGCGCCTGCTGCCTCTCCGTGAACGCTCCGTCAACGTAACTCAATGAGAGCGTAGAACCTTTGGCGTTTAGGCCTAACGTCGAATTATCGTGCTCCTGCCCGGTCTCCGGTGCCTCTAGCTTCTGCTCCGTAATAACATTATTTCCGGACGCCTTACTAGCTGAGGGCATCGGACGTTCGGCAGTCCCACCTAACGACGTATTATCGCCCTTCGAATTCGAACTTCCATGAGTAGTTTCTCGTGCCCTTCGCTCACCTTCCCCTTGTGGTTCCCGGGAGGTTAACACTTCTCGCTTCCCGCGGAGCACCCGGCAGCGGGGTTTACTAGCGGCTTTTCTACTACAATAAGAATTGTCAAGCCTAACTTGCTGCTCGCGTGTCCGCCTAGAAGAACCTCTTGGCTCCGGGTCCCCGGGAAGACGGCTCGGCCACGATAACTCAGCTTTTACGTCTTTACTCATTCGAATCCTAACTTGCTCTCCCTGTCTCTCTCTCTTTATTCCCTTCCATGTCAGTCTCTCTCGATCGCGATCGCTCTCTCTCTCTCTCTCTCTCTCTCTCTCTCTCTCTCACTCGCTTTCCTATTGGCTCTTTCTCCGTCTCTCTTCTAATCACTGTTATCTGGCCAATCTCCTTCCTTCTCTCTCCAAATCTTTTCTGTCTTTTCGCCTTAGCATACGACGCTCTATCTTTCGAGACGCACGGCGCTCTCTCCTCTGGACCTCTCCTATCTCCTGTCGTCCATTCCTTACCCGTCTCTTCTCTAATGCCTGCTATTGCGCCAATCTCCTGTCTTCTCTTTCTACCTCCTTTCAAGACGCATGGCGCTCTCCCATCCGGATTTCTCTTAGCTCTTGTCGTCTGCTTACTTTTTCTATAATTCGTTCTCTTGCCCTCTCCTTCACAAACTGGGATTTGGATGGAGCTCATTCCATTTCTCTTCAAATTTTGTGACAAATTGATTGTTTCCTATTACTTTGGATTTTATTATGTAATATGGTCTTCTTCAACTTGCTCCATACAAGTCGTCAGGTGAAACGCGTCAGCATTTGAATTTACGAGGGGTACTCTAAAAGTTTTAAGCGAGAAATGCTGCACGCATCTTACGAAAACCATTCTTTTAGCACTTTTCGAAGTACTTTTCCTCGGCGTCTATGCAAAGTTTCATCATCCTGAACCAGTCGGCTCGTTTTCAGTCCTGAGCAGTGAGCTCCAAAATGTAGTCGTTTTACGGTACTAGGACATCATCGGATATGGAACTCCTGAGCTTTCTCTTGATTATGAAAACAAAAAGAAGTAGTAAGGTGCCAAGTTTATAGAATAGGGAGAATGCGTCAACATATGTTCAACTCCGTTTCTAAACGGTAGCATGTGCATGATCCCACAACAATCCTCTTGTTCCGATCCGCAGAGCTTTTCTTTCCATTTCTCTAAAACTTTTAGCAAGCAGGATGTCACATACTATTCTGCCTGTAACTGTCTTTTTGATTTCAAGCACAACAGTGTACACTTGGCCAGTGGAACAGAAGAAACTAGCCACCATCACTTTCTCAGAATTCCCGAGAGCGTTTGCATTTCTGTAGTGGTCCTTGCCCTTTGAGGAGCTACTGGTTGACACGTTTTGATGCCCCATTGTTGAACCTTTCAAGCATTTTTTGGCACCACTGCATCCGGGCTGCTTTCTGCTCTTGGGTTCAAAAACGAGGGACCCATCGTGATGAAACCTTCCTGAGTTGCAGGTATTCATACATAATTGTTTTAACCGCTAATGATCCGATTTCATTCGCGATCATATTCCGGCTGAGCTACATCGGCTGGTCGTCCTTTGCGAGGTTCGTCTTCAAGTGGCCGTCTTCCCCCCGAGATACCAGGACGAAACAGTGACCTTACTTGGAACTCTGCCAAGAAATTCTGTTGTAAAGTTTCAAAATAATCCTATATATCTAATTCTTTGGAATAATCATAGAAAATCATAGCACGCCAAGCCTGCTGATTCATGTCCATTGTGGTAAACTTAGAACTAATAAAAAACTCTTTAACCACAACGATAATAGATTGAAAACCAACAACCTGATACTGGAAGTACTTTTCGGAAGCAATTGCTTCCATCATTCAGCAGCCCAGGAGCACCTCAAAGAAACTGAGAGAACTG
>JAHWFO010111393.1:196390-239889 GCA_023313115.1 Rhysida immarginata | reverse complement strand
ATTGTTGGTCATGAGATATATATTGTTGGTCCGTGCAGAGTGTTTGTCAATTGCGTGTTGATACCATTGTTGCAACAACTTTGTCTTGCATTGTTGGTCATGCGATATTTCTCATTAATATGCCCTGCCATAACCGTGAATATCGATTTTTTATCAATAATTATTATTTTTTCGAAATCTGAAGTAGACAGTGACCTTCCTCATGCTTTGAAGGTCATGTATGCGAAATTTCATCAAGATCGGAATAAAACTGTAGATTTGTATAAAAAACGTACACACAGAACCACAGACCCACCCACAGACGCACAGACCCACAAACATCCTTCTTTATATATATAGATAGAGATTTACGCCCTTGTTACATAATTTCTATGTACATTTACTTTGAAGTGCTTAATTTATTTCTACAAATTCCTTCCTCTTTATAGTTTAGAATAACTTTCCGGCTAAAAAGAGCGTTACGCGTAAATAATTCTAATTTTTCGTCATACAAAATACACTCTTTTTATTATTTTAGATACTGCAAAAAGCTTACACGTGCCATGTTTGTTGTCCCGCACTCGATTGTGACCACAGACGCGAGTAAGGAGAGGAACATCAGTATAGACACTGTGTTTACTCAACATTTCGAGAGACTCGATACTCGTGCTTATATTTCATACATCAGTTATTCTAAGCCCTTATTCAGTATTACCGATGTACATGATTCTGTAGACTCGTCCATTGATAAATAAATAAAAGGTTTATGTACTATATAAAATATTTATTTATTTGTTGCATCTAAAAACATTATCATGATTCAATGTTTCGGGTTGCAGATTCGAAACTAAGTCATTTTTCCTTTTTTTGGGTTTACAGGGCGGCCTAGAGTGGGGGTCCTCGCCGTTTGTTAGGATGATCGAATAAGCGTTAAATCGCGACCGCCATTTTCATTTCACTCTTCCTATCCTCCATTTTCAATCTTTATATCTACATCTTTATATATAAAAATTCAGGCTCAGGGTGCGTCTGTAAATGTTCTAAAAACTTTTGAACCACTTATCCGATTGAGCTAATATTTGCAACATATATTCCTTAGGTCCAGAGTAAGGTTTACATGTCCCTAAAGTAGGGGGGGAAGGGGTAAAAATCATATATCTCGGTTTATGTTTGTTTGTTTACTCAAGAGATGGCGTCAGAGATTGTTTATCTTTTCCTTGAAACCGAAACTGGACTAACGAAAAAAACTTCCGTTTTCCTCCGGATGTGTAGTATTGGGCGCTTCGACATCGCGCACTAAACGCCTTTGTGGGTCCACTAAACGCACTAACGTGTTCGTCATGGAACCTGGTCGTGTTGGTCATGACCCTAGATTAGGAGCAGAGTCGTTTAGTGCGTTGCAAGATGGCGCTGCCCTAGAGTTTGAAATCTAGCGACAGATAGTTCGGAGTTTTAGCAGAGAGCAATAATAGGTTTTAGTTATCGTTAAAGAGCCAACAGGTATAAAAATAATTGAATTCTGTATATCTTTTAAACTGACATTAAAATCTACCTGTTTAATGATCGATTTCGGAGTGTTATATGAATGCAGATGTTATGATGGGTTTTATTTTCAGCAGTAGGGATACGATTTATGGTAGCACGGGTGAGGTGAACATCCCACTTTCGTGCTCTTTCCTGTTTTTCATGACACACACAAAATGCACTACACTTTTTTCACCGCTTGCACTGAGTGATGTCACTAGGTGCGTTTAGTGTGCACATGTTGAACACGCCCATTGTTTGCACATTTCAAGGTAGGAAACGCAAGTTTTTTGCTGTCCTGCTTCTGCGCAGTTACTCCAGTTTCGGTTTCAATGGAAAGGTCTGTATAAAAAATCAGGGTGCGTCTGTAAATGTTCTCAAAACTTTTGAACCACTTATCCTACTTGCACCAGATGTTCGTTAGGTTCAGAGTAAGATTTACATGTGCCGAGTGTCAGGTTGGTCCAAAGGGGAATGGGTAAAAAAAATCTTTTGCTTGATCTATCTGTCTGACATGAGCCTGCGATATGCGCGGACTAACAATGGGCGAGGTCCAAAATGCTAACACCGAGTTGAGTTAGTGAAGAAAGCCATTGTTGCTACGACAGTTAACAATACGTTAACAATCGAGCAATAATCATTGCTTCACCAATCCAACTCGGTATTTGCATTTTTGACCTCGCCCAATGTATGTCATGTCCTACAATGCAGAGTAAAGTTTCTGCAAAAATAGGGCTTTTTTTTTCACTGGCGCTCTCTGGCTATTTGCGTGGGCATTACTCTTTGTCTAGCAGAAAACTTTACTTTTCCTTATTGGCCTCGATGGCTCAGTGGCATTCATGATCTCCTGTGAAGATCGCCTGATAATGGAAACGACATACATTGTTACATCATCATTAGTCGACCAAATTTAGGGCTTATTATTGGTAGAAATAGGATAAACAATGGTCGACTAATGATGATGTAACAGTGTATGACGTTTCCGTTATCAGGCCTTCTGTCTAGGTGGTGTTGCTCTGATGTCCGCAGATGTGGCTTCGATTCCGGCCGAGGACGACGAGGATTTTTGCAGGGGGAAAACACTATTATACAAGAAAGAGCGAAAAATGTGTACACTCACTCACTCATTCATTCATTCGTTCATTCATTCATTACGAAATCTCCAGAACTAAGAAGCTACAAACTTGAAATTTGGCAGGTATATTTCTCTCGGCTTCTAGGTGAGGGTGATAGAGGGATAAAATCTAAGCAACATTTACCTCTTTCATTTTCTCTCTGGGGCATTGTTTTTGAGATAAAAAAGTTGAAATCCTACCTGCAGGAAACAGTTGTTTGGAATCTGCGGAGACACTTAAATATATTGGTATACGAGACACCAGTGGAATCCGATGAAGAGCTGGTAGCCGGAATCGCCACAGCTGCGGACCAGATTCGCGAAGAAGCAGGAACTTTTGAACTTTTTACGTCAGTCCATGCGGCGACGTTGTGAAGCCTGCATTCATGCCAGAGGGAGTGATGAAAATAGGAAAGAAAATTCCACAGCCTGGGATCGAACCAGGAACCTGCTCACCGTGTAGACGCGCCAACCAATTGCGCCACTGTGTACATGGAAGCATTAACGCTATTTACATGTCCTTAGGGCTGGTTAGAGCAATATCCAGTTCGTCGATTTTATTTATTTTATAAAAATTTTGTATTACGAAAATTTCTAATAAAAAGCAATACATTAGAAGCGTCATATACTATTTTATGTTTGTGCAAGATTTTAACACTCTTTCTTTAGTAACAAAAAAGTTATCGATTTTTGGTCCGAACTTTCCTATTGCGTATAATCATTCTGCGTATTGGAACTTTTAAAGTTTTGAATTAAATTTTATCAATGAAGACAAAGAGATAGAGAGTGGGTCTTGAAGACATTCCTATTCTACTTTTTGAAGGTCTTTAAGAATCCGAAATCAAATTTCAAAAATTCAAAATTTTTAGTGCACAAGCGAAGTCTGGGGAGCAGCAGTCGAGCGAAGTCTGTGAGTATATATTGATAAATATTGTATTTTTGAAATTCTGACTTCGGATTCTTAAACGCATGAAAAATTAGAATAGGAATGTTTGTAAGACACGCTCCCTATCTCTTTGACTTCATCGATAAAATTGGGTTTAAAACTTTGTAAGTTCTACACTTTCAGGGCCTCTGTCTCCTAAACGGTTGGATCAATTGAAAAACACCAAGAATAAAACATTTCTTGAAAATTGTGTACAATCTGAATATAAGATTAAAAATAGGGGAAACTATTTAAGATTTCAAAGTATCCCCCCCCCCCAAGTAATGGATTTGGAATGGCCAACCCGCTCCCCCTATTTGACCCCTTGCGCTTTTTATGTTTTTTTTTTTGAAATGCCGCGGTTATGTTAACCGTCCAAGGACCCTGCAAGACCTGAAAGCCAACAACCGGGCAGAAATTGCCGAATACCCCATGCAATGAGCAACCCCAGAAATCGGCTTATTCAGTGTATGGACCTGGGAGAGCGTCATCTACCTCATATGATTTTCAAGACTGTCTAAAACAAAACTTTAAATATGTACCTAAATTATAAATGAAAGATATAAAACAAAATGGGTTTTATTGCGTTTTGAAATCAGGAAGTTATGTTCCCCACACTGTATATCAACAACTTGGAATGATGTGGCATGAATAATGTGTAAAGTTAATGATAGTCGAAATTGGATCAAAGTGGTTTAGTGGAACCATTATGGTTCACTGAAACTTTCAATTCTAAAATATTGCATGTACTATATCAAACAACTAGATTGGTTAGTTGGTTTGGTTTGTTTGGTAGTAACGTCCTTTTCAACTGCTATGGTCATATCCAACTTGAAATGATGCGTAAAGATGAATACAACGTAAAATTAATGATAATTCAATTTAGTTCAAAGGTACGTGGTTTAATGGTATCATTGTGGTCCATTGGAAACTTTTAATGCTAAGATACGGCATTTAATATATGAAACAACTTGGAATGATGCGGAATGAATGACTACAACGTTAAATTAATGATAGTAGAAATTGGTTCCAAAGCACTTGGTTTAGTGGAACCATTATGGTTAATTGGAAGTTTCAATGCTAAGATATGGCATGTTATATAATCAAAAATCTTAGACTGATGTGAAATGATGAATACAATGTAAAATAAATAATAATCGAATTTTGTTCTAAGGCACCTGGTTTAGTGGAAACATTATGGTTAATGGAACTCTCAATTCTAAGATATGGAATGTAATATATCAAACAATTTGGAATGACGTGTCATGAATAAATATAACGTCAAATTATTGATAGTCGAAATAGAATCAAAGGCACCTGGTTAGGTGAACAATTATGGCTCATTGGAACTTTCAATGCTAAAATATCGCATGTAATATATCAAATAACTTGGTATGATGTGTCATGAATGAATAAAACTTTAAGTTATCGTGAGTGAAAATAGGATTAAAGGCACCTGGTTTAGTGGAACCATTATGGTTTGTTGGAACTTTCAATGCTAAGATATGGCATGCAGTATATCAAACAACTTGGAATGATGTGTAATAATGAATACAACATAAAGTTAATGATAGTTCAAATTTGTTCAAAGGTACGAGGTTTAATGGTATCATTATGGTCCATTAGAAACTTTCAATGTTAACATAGGGCAGTTGAAAAGTATGGTTTCGCGAATGGCTTAGTTTAGTCTTTCGGTACTTGGTTATGTATTTCTTAATAGTTTATTAATCCTAAACGTTTTTCATGTGCTCATTTTAGCTGTGTATTAACTTTCAGATGAATCAAAATTTCTTCGAATTTGAGCTCGAGCAACGAAAAAAGCTTTCATTTTAAACAGAAAAATTCCATGCTGAAAATTCAAAACGATTTCTTTTAAAAAGCTCCAAATACGGCCCTTTAGTAGAACCTAAAACATGTATTTTTTCTATATAAATTCTGAGCTTTTTACATGTGTTCTTTTTCTGAATATTCACACACAGTAATTGCAACATTTCACGAAAAACAGCCCGAGCAACGCCGGGTAAACAGCTAGTACTGTATATGAAATAGACTTGGTTTATATTTGTTTCCTTGCATGTGTGAACAATCAGCCCGAGGTGTTTGCGTCAACAATCGGCTGGGTAAACAATGGTTGATGAAATTAATACATGCCGCAGCCAACCACGGTATAAGAAGTAAAGGGAATTGCTCGTTTTCTTCTGTATATTTACGTAATTGTTGATTTTAGGTTTAATTTTTTTAGAAATTCAATTAGAAGAATAAATAGCATTTGAAATAAAACATGTAGGCCTTCTTGTATTATAAATATTTGTCATTCAAATGAATGAGAAGCCGATGAGTGAATATTAATTTTGTAAATTCCATTATTGTGTCGTACTATTATTCTAATATTATTGTTAAGAAATTTCATAGTGAACCTACAATTTATAAATCATTGTATTTGATGAATCGTGAAGAAAAATTTTCAATGAAAATTAAAAATATATCGTGAAATTAAGTGACTCGCATATTGATTTTTAGAATAAAATGTATTAAACATATTGAAAGAAGCAATTTTAATGTTATTAAGTTTTATAAATTATTTTTATATTACATTTGAAGTATTAATAATTTGAAGTAAATGAAATTGAAGTTCTTGTGGGGTTGAAATCCAATATTGAAGATGAGGAATGGTTTTTGCTGAAGCTTGTAAAATTCCAAAAACAAAATTCTACAAGTTTCAGTAACAATCATTCCTCACTTTTAATATTGGATTTCAAAAACAAAAAAATCAATTCAAAAACATTACACTCGCATTGGTTAAATCAATTATTTATTTATATATTGAATTTTATTTACTTAAAATGATTAATAAATATTATTAAAATTATAAAGGAGATTTACGTGTTTATTCATACAAGTTACTTATTAAAAAATTTAGCGCTTTTCTTTTGTTCCCATGTAAGTTTTTTACATCATCGTCAATTACTGCCGCATTCTCAGCAACACATAATAGTGTAACAATTCGGCTACTACATCTTTTTTATGTTCTACGCAAGGGAATGAATGTGGAGCACTGTCACGGA
The DNA here is from genome assembly GCA_023313115.1 of Rhysida immarginata. Lineage (NCBI taxonomy): Eukaryota > Metazoa > Arthropoda > Chilopoda > Scolopendromorpha > Scolopendridae > Rhysida > Rhysida immarginata. The sequence goes on along the minus strand of JAHWFO010111393.1, from coordinate 233,282 downwards.
AATCGAAACCAGGTTCGATTCCCGGCGACACTGACTGCTTTTACCGCTCTCGGATATTCGCCCGTTCAAAGGCGGGGGAGGAGCGGGGCAGACAGTGTCGTCATAACAGCCAACACGCTAGAGCGAATAAGGATGCAAGGAGGTCTCGAGACAGAGGCTCGAAGTTTTCTTGGCGGGAGAAAACGAGCAAAGTGGGAAGAGTGACGGAGACTTCGAAACGGATAGAAGGTCGGAAGGGTGATCTCGCCGCCAATGCAAGGGAGCTCTTCGTTGTCGCTTCCACCCAGCAGGTACGGGAGGACCAACGGCCGAGCGGATGCAACGGAACGCCAGAGCGAAGCGCTAAGAAGCCGACGAGAGTCGAGTTCGGCGGTGAAGCTTCAAAGGCGGCGTTTTCACGTGCGGGAGTTCCTGTGTGAGCAGCAATCTTGCGTACACAAGACGGAGCGAGAGTTGTGAGTGGAAAACTCCGGGAAGAACTCTCACCGTGTCCGGAACCGACTTTGTGAGTACTCTGTATTTAGTTAATTGTGACCACCGAGTGTTTGCAACCGTTATGAGTGATTTCTTCCGTCGGGAGTTCGACGGGCGTGCGACGGTGCGAGGGCAATTCCCTGGAGGTTTTAAAGCATACTTAACCTCGCAATATGGGTTTGCCTATGTCGATAGGAAAGCGTAAATACTCTATGGAATTTTACGCATTGCCGAACGTTAATTGTGTTCTGTGGTTGTATGTGCTTATTCCAAAGGAGGGCGCCATTAGCCCGGCACTTTATGATTCAAAGTGTGTAATCTTTCATTTTTCTTTCCTTGCAGTTGTAATCTTTCCCCGCCAAGGCGGATTTATGATGTGTTGTAAAATTTACGTCTGTAACCCATTAAGACTTTTTCTAGTGTAAAACTCGTACTAGACTTTGAACTGAGCGTCCACGAGTTGGACATTGACATCGTGATTTGTGTGTGTAAAATTTGTGAAACAGACTGATATCTTTTTGCTTTGACTAGACTGTTGGATTTGTGTCTGTGTTCGGCTGGAGCTTTATGAACGAATATTTTATGTTATTCTTTTATCAGTAATATTCCAGCCTAACTTTTTGTTTCATTGATTGGCAACTTATTTTACAATTATGTAATGTTTTGTGAGAGGCCGACAGATTTGCTAATTGTGAATTAATCAAATGCTTTTGTGAATCTTAATTCTTTAAGTAGCGAGCCTCGTATCTACGATTATTGAAGCTTACTATTCCTTTTCTAGGTCGTAAGATTTTTATAGAAAGTAGTAGTTATAATTATTTATTTGATATCCTCCCGAAAAGGGAACTTAAGAGAAAGTGTATTCTATTTTACGGTTAATTACGAAGTGTTACTAGCTGTCAATTTAGCTTTCCGGCAAGGCCGGTTGTTGTGTTTTTTTTGTTTTAAGGAAATGCTCTGAATTATATGTGTATGTAAGGTATGCTTGTACACCTATTTCTTTACGCCTAGCAAGTAAGGATCCAATTATTACTTTATTTACTTATCCTTTTCATGTATTCATGATTTATTGCCAAGTTATTATAACTTTATTAAACTTTATTTTTGATACCTTACCCTGTTTACGTGATTAGTTATTTTCCACTGCGCTAGCTATTTTGCTCTGTGTTTACACGTTACAGGGGAAGGTGCGTGGTAGCATCGCTGGGGACACCACGGTGTTATTTTCTAGTTCTTTGTGCTTCGACTAATCACTTTAAAAAGAAAAAAGAAAAAAAAGGTTGTTTTTTTTGGTTTTTTTTTCTTTTGCTGTTGTGTTGAGTGCTACAGTGTGTGTGCTGGATTTATATGCATCGTTGCCGCAGTGTTTGTGAACTTCTCAGCCTACAGTGCAGAATGTGTTCTTGTGCTTAAGGTTCGTCACGCAGTGCGGTGTATAGTGCAGTTAAAGTGTTTAGTGTAGTGAAATTGTGTGGTTCGACAATTTCAGTCATCGACCAGAGGTTTGGACTGGTTCCTTCAGTACTGCAATAGTTCGGCGAGTTAACTGCTGCCTCTCCATTCGCCTGGTGTTCCTTTCCTCTTCACATTTCTTCAATAGACTACTGGCGTCTCGGCGAATTAACTGCGGCCTCGTCATTCGTCAGTATTTACTACAAGTGGAGATTCGGTGTTCCATTAGTGTTGGTGGGTGAAGGTGCGACTCAATTATCATGGCCAGGAGTAAGGAGTCGGAGCAGCAAAAATTAGAAAAGCAAATTATAAAAGGGTTTCAAAAAACCCGTTATAAAGCCAACATACATCAATTCAACCAGTGTTTTAAAACCTTGGTAAACCAACTGCAGTCGACGAGCGACGGTGACAAGGTGCTAATGTATATCAGAACGTTTCCGGAGGCTATTCAACAGGAGTTACGGCAAGGCCAGTTAACCAACATTTCAGCTATAATGGACCATGCAGCACGGATCATATTAGGCCTGGGTAATAAGGCGTCGACCATTGAAAGGACGGCTACAGAAGAGGATGACAGTAAGGGCTCCCAAAATGAGTGGAAAATTCCAGGCTTCGGCGCAGGAGCCAGCACAGTTCCATTTCCTAAAGCAAGCGCCGAGCAGTTGCAGGTAAATAAAATTCCTAACATTCATGGCGAAGAATCTGGTAACCGCAATGATCACGAGGAGGTCGTCAAGCCGCTACTAGCAAGAGTTCCCATAGAAGCCTCGCATCCAGACTTTCATAGTGTCATCAAGCAACACTATCAAAAATGTCACTTTACGAAGGAATTGCTGGTAAAACCTACACCATCATTCTTCGAGGATCAGGGGCTGATATATAGGAGGAACAGGAAAACAACCCAGCTAGTGTTACCTAGAGTATCAGCTGTTATTGAACCTGTCTTTAAGGCGCCAACGTCAGGCCACCCTGGGGTTAATAAGTCTATAAAGAAAATACGGGCTTTATACTTCTGGCTACATATGGACCGAGTTGTGCGTAGGATGGTACGAGAGTGTCTCAACTGCCAAAGCAACAAGGTCCCAAGGCAATATCCGTTTGGGGAGCTGCAACCTTTGGACATTCCTCCCTATAGGTGGCACTCCATATGTTTGGATTTTGTGGGGCTGCTTCCCGTTACGGCACGAGGGTATGACGCCATATTGACTGTAACCGACAAACTGACGAAACGTGTATGTCTTCTACCCTGTCAGTCTACCATTACTGCGGAGGGGACCGCAAGATTATTGATTAACCAAATTTACAAGATTCATGGGTTTCCGGAAGTCATAATTTCCGACCAGGATGTGCGGTTCACCTCCGAAATCTGGAAACAAACATCCAAGTTATTAGATATAACCCTTAAACAGGCGTCAGCGTACCATCCACAAACCGATGGTCAGTCGGAGAGATCAAACCAGAACATGCTTCAGGTTTTACGGCACTACTTAAACCCGGAAAAGACCAACTGGGATGATTATCTCACTACCACCGAGATCGCCATAAATAGTGTAGTGCCAGAAGCCACGGGATTTACGCCATATTATTTGGACTTAGGACGAAATATTACTATACCACCGTCTGCCAACAAATTCCAGATAGTGAGTCAATCCACCCCTGAGTTTCTCGCCCACCTAAAAGGCTTGTTAAAAATCGCCCAAGGGAAGATCAGGCAGGCTAATTCACGGTATGTCCGCTTTTACAATAGACGCCATGTGAAATTTCGAATGAAGGTGGGTGACTTGGTGCTTGTAAGGGCGTCTAGGATCATCCACAAGAGCCGAACTGGTCGTAAATTGTTCCCAAAATATGTAGGTCCGTTCAAAATTCAGAAGATTATCAACAGAGTCTCGGCTAAGTTGCAGATTCCTTCCCGATGGAAATGCAGGAACAAAGTTGTGCATTGTTCTTTTTTAAAGAAATATACAAAGCCAGGCGGTACATCGAAGCCACCAGGTCCTATAAGTGACCCCCACTTTGATGATGTCTACAGGGTGGAAGCCCTGATAGACGTCAAAGGCAAAAAACCAAATAGAAAATTCTTGGTAAAGTGGGTTGGGTATGAGACCCCTACGTGGGAACCTGATGCGAACTTACATCGTTGCCAAGTGTTGATCAGCCGTTTCTTCGAGAATCGAAGAAAGTTTCCGAGGTCACAGCGAAGCAATAACAGGGAGAACATTGATAGCGCAAACAGTCCCCTTCATACCACCAACACGCAAGAAAATTTGCGGTTGGAGGGGGCGAGAATGTCACGGAAATCGAAACCAGGTTCGATTCCCGGCGACACTGACTGCTTTTACCGCTCTCGGATATTCGCCCGTTCAAAGGCGGGGGAGGAGCGGGGCAGACAGTGTCGTCATACAAGCCAACACGCTAGAGCGAATAAGGATGCAACGAGGTCTCGAGACAGAGGCTCGAAGTTTTCTTGGCGGGAGAAAACGAGCAAAGTGGGAAGAGTGATGGAGACTTCGAAACGGATAGAAGGTCGGAAGGATGATCTCGCCGCCAATGCAAGGAAGCTCTTCGTTGTCGCTTCCACCCAGCAGGTACGGGAGGACCAACGGCCGAGCGGAGGCAACGGAACGCCAGAGCGAAGCGCTAAGAAGCCGACGAGAGTCGAGTTCGGCAGTGAAGCTTCAAAGGCGGCGTTTTCACGTGCGGGAGTTCCTGTACAGCAATCTTGCGTACACAAGACGGAGCGAGAGTTGTGAGTGGAAAACTCCGGGAAGAACTCTGTATTTAGTTAATTGTGACCACCGAGTGTTTGCAACCGTTATGAGTGATTTCTTCCGTCGGGAGTTCGACGGGCGTGCGACGGTGCGAGGGCAATTCCCTGGAGGTTTTAAAGCATACTTAACCTCGCAATATGGGTTTGCCTATGTCGACAGGAAAGCGTAAATACTCTATGGAATTTTACGCATTGCCGAACGTTAATTGTGTTCTGTGGTTGTATGTGCTTATTCCAAAGGAGGGCGCCATTAGCCCGGCACTTTATGATTCGAAGTGTGTAATCTTTCATTTTTCTTTCCTTGCAGTTGATTCCCCGCCAAGGCGGATTTATGATGTGTTGTAAAATTTACGTCTGTAACCCATTAAGACTTTTTCTAGTGTAAAACTCGGACTAGACTTTGAACTGAGCGTCCACGAGTTGGACATTGACATCGTAATTTGTGTGTGTAAAATTTGTGAAACAGACTGATATCTTTTTGCTTTGACTAGACTGTTGGATTTGTGTCTGTTCGGCTGGAGCTTTATGAACGAATATTTTATGTTATTCTTTTATCAGTAATATTCCAGCCTAACTTTTTGTTTCATTGATTGGCAACTTATTTTACAATTATATAATGTTTTGTGAGAGGCCGACATATTTGCTATTTGTGAATTAATCAAATGCTTTTGTGAATCTTAATTCTTTAAGTAGCGAGCCTCGTATCTACGATTATTGAAGCTTACTATTCCTTTTCTAGGTCGTAAGATTTTTATAGAAAGTAGTAGTTATAATTATTTGTTTGATATCCTCCCGAAAAGGGAACTTAAGAGAAAGTGTATTCTATTTTACGGTTAGTTACGAAGTGTTACTAGGTGTCAATTTAGCTTTCCGGCAAGGCCGGTTGTTGTGTTTTTTTTGTTTTAAGGAAATGCTCTGAATTATATATGTATGTAAGGTTTGCTTGTACACCTATTTCTTTACGCCTAGCAAGTAAGGATCCAATTATTACTTTATTTACTTATCCTTTTCATGTATTCATGATTTATTGCCAAGTTATTATAACTTTATTAAACTTTATTTTTGATACCTTACCCTGTTTACGTGATTAGTTATTTTCCACTGCGCTAGCTATTTTGCTCTGTGTTTACACGTTACAAGCACTTTCTAATGTTTTGGCAATAGCGATTTCGTAGGCATATTCTTTCTCTGCAGCAATTAACATGTAGAAAATATTTATTTTAGGATGAATAAGGCGGCCTCTGGTTTTCAGATTAACTAGAGTTGCCTTTTTATCCTCTGAAAATATACCTTCAGATGAAAAAGCATTTTTTTTGCAAACAAAACCTGTAACATAATAAATTATACAGTCTATAATTGGTGCATCATAACAATCATGGCTATGATCGTAGCAGATGACATATTTGAGCTTCCCACTCTGTCGTGGCTATCACTCTATCCAGCTTTGATTTTAATTTCTCAATCAAAACCAATTTTCTGGAAGGATCATTGGTACAAAACATTTCTTTCCCATTTTCAATCACTACAAAAAAGCAAGAAAAAACCATCACATTAATAAATAAATAAATAAATAAATACGGAGGGTTGATTCAGATAAAATGAGACGACTTTAAACGCCGCGTATGACCTTGACGGAATGTGATTTGAATGATTCGTCCACTATTCATGGGGATTAGCTTTGTATACACTTGTTGCAGTTATTTGGGACATTTCGTGCTAAAACATGGTTTCCAAAATCACAGCTTTTTGGGAAGGGTATATGTTTGGTCTTTCCGACGCTAACTTCAGTCTTTCGTGCATTGTGGAATTATGCAAACGAAATGGTATTGTGGTATCTAAAGCTACTGTGGGTCGAATAATCAAAAAGAACAAATTGCGACCATCTAATGAACGTGGACGAGCAGAGAAGCAGACCAGAAACAAGCCCCAGCCAACACGCCCAGCTCAGGTAGTGCGAGAAATCCGGCCTGAAGTGCTGAAAGAAAATCCCCCCACACAGAGAAGTCTAGCCCAAACGAAAGGTATTTCACAGGCAACAGTCTCCAGAATAATTCATGACAATCTTGGGCTTGGAGCGACGTCATAAAGCGCGCGGTCATAGACTGTCGGCCAGGCACGTGCAGGAACGATTCACCAACGCCAGAAAACTGTATGAAAACCATCTTGTAGGTGACCGATGGAAATGGGTTGTCTCCTTGGATGAAGCTTGGGTGTACCTCGATGACACCAACAAACCCAGGGCAATTTACTATCGCGAAAGAGGGGGCAAGGCCAGGTCCGATTTTGTCCGAAGGTGCAAGGAAAAGTTTCCAAAGGGCTTCATGGTGGTTGCCGGATATTGCTCACGTGGACTGCTCACGATTCGTCGAGTTTCTGGAAACTGTAAAATTAGTACAGCTTACTTCCAGAGTAATGTAATGGACCACATATATCGGCAGGATATCCCACGTCTGTACCCTGGTGAGCAATCAAAAGTTTGGGTCCACATGGACAAGGCATCAAGCCACACTGCCAAATCATCTGTGGCTTACTACAGGAAGATGGAACAGGAGACGTGCATACGAGTTATTTCCTTCTCTCATGTGCCTGTAAAATCACCTGACGCATCACCGATGGATTTCTGTGGTTTTGGTCTCCTGAAACGACGGCTCGGACGTCGCCGACCAAGAACCGTTGATGGGCTATGGAAATTGTGTCAGCAGGTGTGGAACGAACTTCTCATGGAGTCCCTCAAACTCAGCCTACTTCAGTAGAAATTACGGTGCCGGGCGATAGTCCAACAACGTGGTTCTCACATTGAACACAACCGATGGTGGCGCCATGGTATTACACCATCGTAACAGAACTGCAAAGTCGTCTCATTTTATCTGAATCAACCCTCCGTACATGTAAATAAATGAATAACAAACACAAGTGTAAGGAATGCAAGATCAAGAGAATGCTATATACAGGGTGTTGCAGATAACTACAGGGCAGTATAACGGAAAGCCTACCCGCTCAATTGCAGGGGCCGGCTCGGTCGATTGGCAGAATGGAGGGAGATGATGTTGGCCTGCAGCAATCATCAGTTTCCACAGTCGGGCAGGGGGGGTGGGGTGAACGTTAAAACTGTCATGTTTCTGTCGTTCTTGTTCCCTTCGTTTGTAAAATTACCCAATTATCATTTGATGTCGAGCCGGCCCCTGCAATCGAGCGGGTAGGCTACCCGTTATACTGCCCTGTAGTTATCTGCAACATAGGGGCTGGCTCGACATCAAATGATAATAATACGAATAGGACTTAATAATACGAAGCAGATATGTGTTATTTTAAATAATTTACATGTCATTGTCATGCAACATTTGGCACATTCCATGTTTATGAGGGGTATCTCTAAACTTTTGATAACATTGCGTATATACGCAATAAAAGAGAGGAGGTTAGTCCACTTGTCCACAAGAAACATTTATTCTTCATATATGTATACATTTCAGTCACCAAGTGACCTTCATGCCTTTAAAAAGTTACTATTAAGGCATATTTCTTAGACCAGATTATTAAAATTACTTTACTACTCGATTATATTAATTATAAGTTCAGTTGCTTAATTTAGGGAATGCATTGGTTGGGTATCTTTGGTTTAGGACTCTTAATTTAGAATAGAGTGGCACCAGGGCCGTTTCCAGGACTTTTTAAAAGGCGGCTCTGGCTTCCCAATGGGAAGGTTTTATATCGTATTTTTTATCTTTAATAGACCATTATCGTGGTCGCCTCTGATGCCTGAGGACGCGGGTTCGACCCCGGCCGAGGACGACGAGGATTTTTCAGGGGAAAAATCCTGAGATCACGCACTTCCTTCGGAAAGGAAGTAAAGCTGTTGGTTCCGTGTAGGGACGTTGCGATACTCTTTTCGATGCGATATTCAGCATCGATATCAAACTTAGAGCCAAGTATCGATACCCCGATACTATCGGGGTAAAATATCGATATAGACAGTATCGTATCGTTCGATACTCTTAAAAATCAGGCACAATTGCATGTATTTAAGTTTCAAGTAATATGGAACTGTGTACAGGGCGTTTCTAAATGGCCTGTACAGACTTTCAGGATATGTTCCGGGGACCAAAACAAGCACAAAATGTCATATGAGCGATGAGTCGAAAATGCGTCGTTCTAGAGTTATATTGGTTTGAAGATCTCCTGGGTAGACGAAATTAACACTAAAGCATATAGGTGTTGCAAATTGTGTGATTTATTAAGTTGTGGAATGATTTATTTATTGGTTTCACAGTGTTCGTTGTCTGTCCATCCGTCTGTCCCCTTCATATTTTCTACATTTTTTCACGTAGAAAGTTGAAATTTCGAACATAGCTTACCATAGGATATCCTCCTTCACAATTTCATTTGTTTTTGATTCGCCCACTAGGGTCGGAATTACGGGGGGTGGGAGTTAAAGGGGACCAACAGATCTACATGGTACCGGAGTGAAATTCGTTATGCAGATTACTATGAAGTTTGGGACAAATTGTCCCATTAGGATCGGAGTTGTGGGGGTTGTAGTCATTTGGTCTTTAGAAATATGGCAATGTAAGTCATATGATATGTCCTTCGATCCGCAATGGTGAGAAACGAAAGAAGATTCGAGAAAATCAATCCTCTTTTACATTTTTTGATTCGAGAAAATCAATTTTCTGATTAAAAAATTAGTGGATTCAAAAGTGAAGATAAAGAGGTAAAATACAGTACATGACCTCAGGGCTTCCGCTACTTTGCTATACCCTCCTCGCGGGGGGGGGGGGGGTTCTTTTTTCTAAGATATAACAAGACAATACATTTGCTATAGTAAATGATCAAAACGGCCTCCGTTAGATTACAAGGAAGCCTGTGCACGTCGCCACATGGATTGGCGAGCATATTCGAAAATACCAGGTATATGACAAACGATGTCGCAACCATCCAGGAAGCGCTGACGAGAAATTGCAACATCTGGTAATGCGGCAGAATAAACACGCGTTTTCAAATCCTCCCAGAAGAAGAAGTCCAATGGGTTCATGTCAGGAGAATACAATTTTCTTCAGACGTTTCTTTGAACTGTCGTCACTCTTCTTCTACTACAGGACACCTTCAAACCATTATAGTATAGAAAGAAGCATCTTCGACTCCATGTTCATATGACATTTTCTGCTTGTTTTGTTCCCTGGAACATATCCTGGAAGTCTGTACACACCATTCAGAACCGCCATGTATATTCTACAAGTGAACAGCTTACAACAAAATTCTTGTTTATTAATATTGTTGCAAAGAATATAATGTTTAATTTCTAAATTGGTAGCAAAGCCTACATGAATTAAATCTCTTAATCCACTTGACATTGGAGATGGTAAATAAAATACGCAAAAGTAGAATGTACTTAGAGGCGCGTTGTTGTGGCATAAAAAATGGTACCGTCATTGAGCTCGGCAGATGGAAAAGGCGGTACGAAACATGAATGCATAAAAAATATTTCTAAAATTTTCTAAAATTTATCGATACTCATATTTTTTTTTCGATAACACGATATTATGGAATAAACGATATCGATACCGATACTGCCAATATCGAAAGAAAAGTATCGACACTTACTCATATCAGTGGTATCGCAAAGTCCCAAGTCCCGTGTAGTCGTTTGCCGACTGCACGTTAAAGAACCCTTGCGAAGCAAAATTTGCAGCCCCTATAACACCGTCCTGAAATGACCATGTCAGTTGAAAATGACGTTAATACCAAACAAACCAACCAACTAATAGACCACCAATAATTAGAGGGGCCTCTGCTAAACCTCAGCCGATCGCAACGGTTCGTATGAATTTTTAAATTCTCCTTTAAAATTTCTTTATTTATAAAAATGTTTGTTTTTGTCCTTTTTTTTCGTCTTAATAACGAGTTTTCTAATAACAAAAAAACGACGCTTACTTACAGATAGCATGATTGTCACAAAATACACAGGTCACGACTACGATAATCTGTCGCCACACCATTTCGCTCCCGTGTCGTCACCCTCAGCCACTTCTCTTTCATTCGCGCATTTTCACCAACAACCGTCCCATCTTTTCTCCTAAGTTCGTTACAATATTCTTAATAACATAACGTGACATGGGAAATATTCTAATTTCGTGGATTTGAGTCTGTATCAAAAACTTAAAAAGCACATCGTAAATTAGCTTGATCACCTGCATGGTTCGTGTGAAGATCTTTACTTCAGGTGGCATTTAAGAAGTACCAATTAATATACATGTTAACATGATGTAATTTCTTCAAAAGTGCACATTATTCGGAGATATTATTTCCATTAATAAAATTACAGATTGTAACACGAAACACTAAAACCCGTATTAGTGTTGGGCGATATATCGATATTATTCCGGGCGATGTTTAAACGATAATCGTATGTTTATATTATCGATATTGACATACAGAATAACGATATTTTTTTTTCATAGTTTGAAAGAGCTTTCAACCCGATTAATCCTATTCGTGTGTCATAGTATCATATTTAGGATGTTTAAAAGTCAATATCATTGGATGCCATTCCCATCCAATCAACTATCAACTATGTATTGACTACCAATTATGAACCAGTAGAATTGCATGAACTGGGAAACGGTCCCTCAGGGTTCTGTCCTCGGGCCTATGCTATTTAATTACTTTGTACATGATTTCCCAAAACCCGATAATTGTAATCTGTATTTTTATGCGGATGACACTGCCATTATGACCTGGGCACACCAGCCGGCTCACGTTATCACTCGGCTGCAGTGCGCCTTGAAGCAGTTCAAAGACTGGTTTAACTGCTGGAAGTTGAACCTTAACGTCGGAAAGTGCAAGGCTTTGTACCTCAATAGGAAGCTCAAGCATCCCCCAGATTCTCTTGTTCTCTTCAATAAGAAACTGGACTGGGTGGACAACTACAAGTACCTGGGAGTTATCATTGACTCAAGACTCTCATGGAACCAGCATATGTCCTATGCTCTGAACAAAGCGAAGAGGGCTAATTACAGTATCATAGCTCTTATGGGTCGCAACAGCGCTCTCAGCATTGACAACAAGCTACTTCTGTACAAATCGATTATCTGGACCATACTCCTCTATGGCATGCCTGCGTGGGCGACTATCTGTAAAACCAGATGGAGTGAACTACAGTCATTCCAGAATGTTACCCTGAGGACCATTGCCCAGCTGAAGGACGGTGAAAAACCAATCCATCCACCTCGATTTAAACATGGCCCATATCGGTAAGTTTATACAGGATCTCCTTTTGATTATGATACAGAAGATGAAGACTCACGACAATAAGCTTGTGAAAGGGATACTGGAGAACTCAATGAATATGAACTGGCATACGAAGTATCGTAAACCGAGGCACGTTCTTGACATCAATTTTGAAGATATTAGCAACGTCTCTTTCCCAGACTACTGGAAGATGTGATAATCTTATTTTTTCCCTTGTATTTTTTTTTATTTCGTTTGTTTTTTTTGGTTTTTTTTGTTTCAGACAATCGTCAATCTTATTATCTTATTTTCTTTTTTTGTATAATATGGAAGACCGCTTGGGTTGGTTAGGCTTCTTGACTACCTCAGTGTATTTCATTTGGTGTTTATTCTGGTTGGATGAGCTTTGTGAAAGCGCTGCTTTCGTCCCATCCTAACAAATGTACACTTCACTGTTCGATTGTCGATTGTCGAACTGGGAAACGGTAGTTTTTACGAGTCTTTTTAAGCCATTTAGCTCAAGTGCTATCTTCAGACGATTTTGAAGGCTTCAGTCGATTTTGAAGCGTCCATATTGTGAAGCAAAATTCAGCCAAGGTAAGTCTGTTCTTCAAATTATAACAATATTATTATTATTATTATTATTATTATTATTATTATTATTAGTAGTAGTAGTAGTAGTAGTAGTAGTAGTATTACGAGCAGTGTTGCCAGATTGGGCTATAAACCGCAAATTGGGCTTCTTTTAAAACCAATTGGCTTGTAAAATTTTGACTTCGCGGTTTGGGATTTTTTTGGCGGGTCGTGGCTTTTTTTGGGCTCTTTTGGGCTTGTTTTTTTTATCTTGGTTTTTTGAGTCTTATTGCTGAAAAAATAAATTTAGTGACGATTTAAATTAAACCAGAGATAGATCAGTATAGAAGGAATGGGGCAATAACTCACGAGCAACTAGTAAATGTTAGAGAAAGGTGTTTCAAATTTTTGAAACAGGCGGCAGTGCAGGTTCAGAAGCGCCTCCCTGAAAAATTTTGGTTGTTAGAAAAATTAAAATATCTAGCGCCTCCTTATTTCCTAAATCAATGCAATAACGTGAAATATGAAGACCTGGCCCTTAATTTGGTTCCCATTAATGATTTAGATAAACACAGCATGGAGAATGAATGGCGACTTGTCAAGATCAATAACTGGTCTGATGTTTTTGGAGAAACTGTTGAAAGGAATAGTATTAAGTTTTGGTAATTTACGAGGCTTGTTCAATAATTTTTGCCTCCTCGTCCGTAACTTGAGGATTGGGGATTTATTTTAGGTCCAACTTCGAGACTAGTCAGTTGTCAGTCCAAACAGTTAAAACTGGTTATGGGTCCAGTCCGAGTAGGAGGTCGCAATCGCAGCGCTGTTTGGCAGCATTTCACCAAGAAAAGCAAAACTGAGTGTTTGCAACTACTTCAAAGCCACTGTGAAAACAACAGGGGATACATCGAATTTATACCATCATCTTAGTAGATGCTCTAAATTTTCTGGTTCATCTCATCACCCAGCTGGAGAAAAAAACCATTTTAGTAATACAAATGCTTCGAGTACAATTCCATCTCAGATTGTAGATGCTGAAACTAACAGGTAAAATCTTCTATATATATAAAGAAGGATGTTTGTGGGTCTGTTTGTCTGTACGTTTTTTATACAAATCTACAGTTTTATTCCGATCTTGATGAAATTTCGCATACATGACCTTCAAAGCATGAGGAAGGTCACTGTCTACCTCAGATTTCGGAAAAATAATAATTATCGATAAAAAATCGATATTCATGGTTATGGCAGGGCATATTAATGAGAAATATCTCATGACCAACAATGCAAGGCAAAGTTTGTGCAACAATAGGTATCAACAATGGTATCAACACGCAATGCACCAACACAAGGCAGGGATCAACAATCAATGTCTCATGACTAACAATGAAAGGAAAAGTTTGTGCAAGTGTAATTATCCCGGGCAACGCCGGGTACCTCTTCTAGTTTAAAATAATTTTAAACAACAATTTAAATAAGTTAAATAATTAAAAACTTGATTTAAAAATATCAGGTAAAAAGTGTTTACATATTTCTTTGCAAACTTCAATTAGGAACTTAGATGAACTACACTACTGTTTATAAAAATCGCAACACCCTGATGGAATAGCCCAATCTGCATTAAATTTGGAGCATTTGCATATCATGGGTCAGAAAAGAAACCATTAGATTTTCAGGTCAATACAATGCGTTTTATTGTCACATTAGTATCGGGTGAAACCACCGTGGGCTGCAATTACAGCCTCTAAACGTCGTGGCATTGAGTCAAACAAGCTCTGAATAAGGGCCTGGGGAATGTCCTGCCATGCTCTGTCTACACGGGTATACAGTTCATCCACAGTTGCTGCTGCAGGAGTCTGACGAGCCAATCGATGAGCAACCCTGTCCCACACATGTTCGATTGGGGACATGTCTGGTGAACGAACAGGCCAGGGGAACAAGGGCGTCTGATGTGCTTGGAAAAAGGCGAGGACATTTCTGGCCACATGCGGTCGGGCATTGTCCTGTTGGAATACAGCGCCTGGAAGGTTCTGCAGGAAGGGGATGACCTCGGGTTGCACAACTTCCCTGATGTACCGGTCACTGTTCAGATTGCCATGGATTCTGATCAGACGGGAACGGCCATGGTAACTGATTGCACCCCACACCATCACCCCTGGCGTTTGTCCTGAATGACGCTGTAGGATGCATTCTGGAAGGTCGCGCTCGCCACGATGTCTTCTGACTCGTATCCTGCCGTCATGGTGCTGCAAGTTAAACCTTGACTCATCCGAAAACACAACTTGTTGCCATTCAGCTTGCCACTGTTGGTGTTGATGGGCCCATTGCAACCTGAGGCGCCGGTGGTTTTGAGTCAAAGGAATCCGCAACAATGGTACTCGTGCCATCAATCCTCTGGAAATCAAACGGCGTCGTACAGTGCTAGCAGACATTGTCCTGCCTACTGTAGCACCCCACTGTTGTGCTAACACTGTGGAAGTGGCTGTACGATCTGCTACACACATGCGATAGAGGTGTCTGTCATCTCGCGGTGTCGTCGTGCTGGGTCTTCCTGAGCCTGGTCTTCGGTGTGCCCTGTTCTTTTCGCTCCACTGCCTCCATGCACGCATAATTGTCATTGCATTACGTCCTACACGAGCAGCAATGTCACGATACGACCATCCCGCTTCACGCAGACCAATTATGCGTCCTCTTTCAAAGTCTGTCAGCTGTGATATGGTACCCTTCGTCGTCGTCGAGGCATGGTGTTCTTTCAAGCAATTACTCTGAAAATCTAATCATTTATACTCTGACCCATTGCATGCAAATATTGCAAATTGCATATGGATTAGACCATTCCATCAGGGTGTTGCGATTTTTATAAACAGTAGTGTATTATGAAACTCCAACTCTTCCCAGCCATCAGTACGCGTGAGTATTGGAAGAAAAACTACAGAAAATGAATGCAGCAACAAAACTATTTCAATTATTTGTTTTAATTCATTAAAATTGAAATGTTTTGCATTCAATCTGACGCCTTTGTTATGTATTTTACTTGAAAACTAATTAGAATGGAAAATATCGATTTTCATATCGATATCGCTTTAATGAAAATCGATTATCTAAATATCGTTTTAGTGGGGGATCGATTACCGAAATATCGTTTTTGTTTTTGTTTTTTTTTTCAATAATGCCCAACACTAACCCGTATTCAGAATGAGCGCTTGCTTAAGACCATTGTTGAATACAAATTCCATATTACTGAATTTCTACTCAACAATGGTTTGAGGAAGAACATTAGTGCTCATTCTGAATACGATTTTAATGTTTCGACATTATTAATCTTATTTATAACCATACAGGACAAAGTTTGAATACATAACTTTTAAAATGACAAGAATGTCACATGGTCACGTGGTATCGTCGTTCTACCTTTCCTTCTTATACCGTGCAGCCAACACAACACCTCCTAGACAGAACGCCTGAAAACGGAAACGTCATACATTGTTACATCATGATCAAGCGGCCAAATTTAGGGCTTATAATTGGTAGAAATATGTTATAGTTCATCCAGCTTTAGTTTGCGCGAAATGTGATGGCCGTTTCAATTGTTGGACATTGTTAAAACATAAATTAAACAATACATAACAATTAACATGTCCATCACATTTCGCGCAAACTAAGCCTGGATGGACTATAACAATAGCCGCTTGATGATGACATAAAGTATACACCTTTTGTCCGCAGGCCTTCTCTATAGGAGATGTTGCCAAGCCGACGAAAAAGACACGTCCTGGCAATGGAAAGTCACCTGACCATCTTAGTCCAAGCAGCAATGTACTATTCATTGTTTCCATGTTGGATTTTAGCAATCAGTAGAAGAAGAGGTGACTTTTCCGTGCCAGGGTCTGTCTTTTTCGTCTGGTACGATGCTTGCCTTAATGATTCACGTTTTAAGGGGGACAGTTATAAAAAGTAATAAACTAGGTGTGCAACGCGTGGCAACGGGCACTTACAAAAAAGAGCTGAGTGAGTTGATTAGTCGGGGGGTAACGATGACTTGTGTGTTTGCTGTTCGCCTTCCTATGTTGCCTCTTCGACGTGGTCGTGGCGGCATAATCTGTTTGAAATTGAGAAATTAATAGGAGAAATGCAATAAACTAAAACAAACAAAAAATGTTTTAACTGTTAAGTTTGAGTTATGACGTTATCTTTTCTCAAATATTTAGATGAGGTTGTTGAAAACAATTGAACAGTTAAAATGAAACCTCAAGGTAGTTGTCAGTTGGAAAATGTACGTCTAGAATCGATTAAAGCAGTTGGTATGACCAACAATGTTAATTCTATGTAAAAAGAAAAAATTAATATCTCCAAACGTACCTTATTCCTCGAACTTAATTTTCCGACGTAGAGTCTGTATGCTAGCACCTTTTTGGTGAAAAATTAGTCGATATAAATATCTTAGAACTCGATAAAATGGATAAAATTGATGAGATTTGTCACTAATGTTATTCCTATGTAAAAAGAAAACGTTAATTCCTCGGTAAAAATTGCAGCTAAAATCTCAAATTTAATTTTCGTACATAGATTAGAAATTCTAGCACGTACTGATTACAAAAAGTTGTCCAAAAAAATTCTTAGAACTCGAAAAATAGCGTTTGAAAATTTGCTCTCGAAAAATATATTGAACAGGGCTTCGCCATATATTCAATGAAAAAATCCTATTTGGCGCGCTTTTCTATTGTTTACATTTCATTTTTCATTGTTGAATCGATTTTAGAGGAAAACAGAATTTTTTTCTTAGCGCGCGATTTTCTCTATAGCAAATCATAGAGAAAACTTTTTTTCTGGTGATTATTCCTCGATGGCTTGATCGATTTTTCTGAAAATACTTCAAAACCATCTATGTCCTAATAGGATTAATTGAGCAAAATTTGGTTGAAATCGGTCAAATGGTGTCGGAGGAGTTAGAGGACAAAGGTTTTACATTCTCGTCGGAAAAGAGCTTCGTTCACTCAGCTCAATTATTGTTTCCGTATCACTTTTTGACCTTTTTTATTGTTATTTATCCTACGAAATACTAGTTACGGATTTTTTTAGAAAGTTTTTGTTTACTGTGGTTTAATCGTACGCCGTAAATGATTTTCCTCTTAATACTGTTCTATTGCAGTTCTGAACATTCTATAGCTCACTCACTGATGTCTCTTATTATACAGGGTGTTCGGAAAATGTAGGATAATAAATGACTAGCGTGGTCCTTTGGATGATAAACTTAAAAACCTCAAATTTTAAGGGTCTAAACGTCACTCGAAGTTTTGCGAAGCTGGCGGAAACGTCATTTAATCTCAACAATTGCCGCAGTTTTCTCGTGTCATAGGGCAGTTCATTTATGTAACGGCACAATTTTTTTAGACACTAAATTTTGAGTTTTAGACATTTTCGATAGGGAACTTTTTGCTTAGATTGGCGCATGGAATCATGCTATGTAATTATTATCCTGCATTTTCCGAACACCCTGTATTTACAGAGAGATTCGTGCAGTCGAAAGTGTTCTTCAGAGTCATCACAAAATTCAGTTCAAGGCTCTATACAATGATTGCAGCAGATGGAAATCACTTTGAACACCTTCTGCATTAAATTTCAGGATGCCTGTTATGGCATAAATATGATAACAAGGATCTATAACCTCATGTTTGTCCCCACCCTGTATATACATACCACATAGATCAGATGGTCTCCTCTAACTTTCACCGCCGACCCCAGTGGGCCAATCAAGACCAAACTAAATAGTATATGCCCATGGTAAGCCTTACTTATTACTAGGGTCCCCCAGTGATCGAAATTCGATCACATTTCTGAGCAAAAAAAATACATGTTATTGTTGTAGTTTTAATCTTGCTTATTAATAAACTTTGTATAACGAAAAATACACAACACTGAATAAATATCCAAAATTACTACTTCATGATGGAAGCATTGAACTGTTATTGAGTGTATGGTTGTGTTCATACGAACATCTGTGTATATTTTATCTATGTATATTATATAAAAGTTTCTTGAGAGAAAAAGAAGCGCCAAGATTTATGTTTTTGGTTTTAATTTATTCAAGAAATCAAAGCGATTTTTTTTTCAAATTAATTTGACAATGAATGATTTTATTTTTACAGTTGTTGGTAATGTCATTACCAATTTCCAATCCACGTTTAATGAATAACTTAAAATTAACTTCAATTAATGAATAACTTTAAATTAACTTAAATAAATGAATCAAGATAAAGTCAAATGAAAAAATATTTTAAAGAGAAATTTTGAGGGATATTCGAAGTCCCTCAAACTTTATCTAGAAATTATGACTTCAGAGAAGACAGTGTTTTAACATGATAATGTTTTAGGGCTGGACATCTATCTACAAAAAACTTGATGCGAAAACAGTAGCTAAGTACTCGTTTGGGGTGAATATTAATGAGGTGGGCGTGCAGTATTCGCGTCACGTGTCCACCCACCCCTCCACCCCCTTCCTGACGTCACAGGCGTTCAACCAATCCGCGTGCAGGTTTCGTGTCACGTGACCACCACCCCCTCCCCTGTTTTGGGCGTTGGTCCTTTTTGGGCAGGGTCTTTTTTGGGTGTGGTCTTTTTTTTGGTGGTTTTGACACCAGAGGTCGACACAGCTTGTTGTGCACACCCCTCTCTGATGGTAAGGTAATCACGTGATGGCAGCCCTGTTCAGGTGGCCTAAGACTGAAATAAAATTAATTTCCTCATCCTCTGATGTACCCCTGGCAGATAAGAGGGGTCCTGATGCTCTCAGCAAAATCCACTGAGGTGACTCTGTCTTACAAGTGAACACCTGTTGATTTCCTTAAATACCCACCTAAATGGGTAGGGGTTTGTATACTGGCACCTCAAATTGATCACCTAATTACTAATTCACTATTGTTTCTCGGGTAACCAAATTTTTTCCAAGCTCTTTTACAGTTTCTTCTACGACTGCTGTTTCAAGGTGTATTGTTTTGTTCTTAATTTTCAACTAATGGCTACATTGTTTCAATTGACAAGTGTGCATCTGAGTAGGGACTAATGCTGTCTAAAAGGGTGGGTCTGAACTCTCATATAATTGCTTATAAATACAACTAGGTCACACAATCTGATGAAAGGGTCATATTCACTAACCTTTTAGCTTATTTTAAAGCTGGGCTGTTTGAAATTTTGTTTTATTTTCATTTTTGCCTCTCTCACTGATTGCCTTTGCTCGCATGAAGGGTTGTTTTTTCTTCTCAGGGTTGAACCTGGTTGAAATGTTAAATAAAAATACAAATTTCACATTTCTCAATGTTGCTGAGGCATAATTGACTCTCTCTCTCTCTATACAAATTTGCACAACTTTGGCTCACAGAGGTTGATAAAGCGTTGTTTGATTCCCCAACCTCGCGATATTCAGTTCCCCATCCCCTCTCTCTCTTTCTCCCTCCCCCTACATAACCAATACAAGCTTGCAAAAGGTTGTTTAAAATTGTATTCTAAAAATTGTTTTCGCTCTCTCTCTCTCTCACTCAAACAGTATACAACTTTTCTGTTCACTTATGGTATTAGGATACGAGAGTGATAGAAAATTGGCCCAGATGGGAGGGGGACGAAGGAAGACCCGGATCAGAGCAGCAATTCTAGCCGCAACTAGGTGGCGCAGGCAGACCTAGGCCTCCTTCATCAAAGGGGGTAAACAGCAGATCTGCACGAACTGGGTGACGGACTGCCGCGTATCCCCAAATACAGTCCACATCTGCACCATGCACTTTTTTTAAGTGTTGAAAAGATGGTGAGGCAAATAGGCATTTCGACGTTAATATGGGCAAAATGTGCATCTTGATAAATCTCACCTTGACAAACATTGAGGTGGTAAAACGAAAGTTCTTACCAAGGCAAGACAAACACTTATCAATAACTTGCTGCCAGTGACGAGAGTCCATATCGGGTAAAAAGGAGAAGACATATCCCAGCACTGTAATTTGCTCACATCAACAAATGATTTGAAATAAAGGCAATAAAAAAAATAAAAAAGGGAATGCTACATGCTTTGACAACTATGGTGCACAACCTGTTCCTTAATGCTACCTTTTTTGAAACGCTTTTATACCTGTGTTAACGTGAACAAATACGCAAGCAAAATACATTGTGCAGATCTACAACACAGGACCTTTCCAACCATATACGTTTCATGCGTATTCGTCCAATTTAACCCAGGTAAAAGTGCATGACAAAAAATGTTCTGCCGTATTTATATATAGATGTAGCCGCAAGTTTGTAAGTTATCGACAGCATTGATGTTTCTCTCGAAATGTTATAAAGGTGTGAAGATGCCGGGCTATCGAGTAGTATTCTAATTTACAAGGGATGATCTTGAGTTCGTGTAACATTAACCAAATTACAATATCCAGACAAAGATTTTAGACGACGTTGTGCCACAAAAATGTTTATCAATGTCGGAATGCTCTCCCCACTTAAATATTACAAGAAATACATTAAGTTACTTGTCTGCGACAACAGTTAGTCATAGTAAATAGTCCAGTCACTGTTTATCTGAAGTCGAACGCCAGGGTTTCTCCAGTCACAATATGCGTCCTCTTTGGTACAGTACATGCACGAGTCGGTCATAAGGAAAGATCAGTCACTTAATAACTCCGAATATATTATCACAAGCATAAAAACAACGAGCGTTGGTTTACAATAAAATAACTTTAAAGTTCATCAGTTTATATTTAAACAAAGTTCTCACTCAAGTGCATAAGAAGACCGCAGGAGAAAACTTTACTCCCTTCAAAATGGCAGTCTTCTCCACTCCATCTCAGAGGATAGGAATTCCAAAAAATTTACATTTCTTTAACGTCCTTTAACAAAAGCCCACGTCATGTTTTTAAACAATAGCGTTATTATATACTCGATTTCGGGGAAAGACCAACACCTCCTATAAAGAAAGCCTATGCACTGAAAATCCATACATTGTTACATCATCATAAAAAGGCATCGTATTTCTACCAATAATAAGCCCTAAATTATGATTTCTTATGATCATGTAACAATATATGAATTGTCAGTGTGTAGATAAATAATCGGAAGACATATTTAAAACCCGTAAAATATGACGAACCGAAATAAGACACAGGCTTATTGTCAGTGTACAGGCTTTCTTTCTAGAAGTGTTGGAAAGACACCTTAATACAACATCAACAATGAGGTAAACACACGCCATTTAAATTAAGCTGCTAATACATTAAAGAAAGAAATTACAATAAAATTGATAACCGCAAAACGTACAGGACAACAACAAAAAAAAAAACCCGTAGACATATGTGAGGGCTCACGCAGCCGTCACAAAGGAAATATGATAAGGTGAAAATGAGCTAGAGATGCAGCCTAACGTGTATATAGGGTGTAGCAAAAATATGCAGAACATTACTGTTGGGTAGCCTATCCTCTCGCTTCAGGGGACGCTTCATAAAATGATAATTGGCAAATTTTATTTTGTTAACCCATTTACGCCGAAATTCGTAAAAATGGAAATGGACACTTCATATCTTAAATTTATATTCTGTAGCATGTAAAGACATAAACAATAATTTACAAAGACATAAAAAATTACAAGAATATAATTATAAAGGGACTTAAAACTAATGAAATTTAAAAGATTACTAAATATCAAAGCTTCTAACAGTCCAAATACTCTCAAGTCCACTGTCCTGGCAATAATTTTCACAGCTCGTAGAAACGGACTTCATTGTTGACTCGGCTCTTGTTATAAAAGGTGACAATGATAACGATGTAAAAATTTGAATTTTGAAGTTCTTGAAAAATTTGAATTTTGAAATTAAAGTCCGAAAAGTTCACAATAAAAATTTGTTTTTTTCATTTACATTTGTATCCACAGTTTCTGGCTTTCTGTTTTACCCAATTTTAAAATAAATTTATTTTAGATATAAGAGTAGGAGTTGTAATAATATACAAGGTTACAGGGAAAGTCGATCTAGATATTTAAGGACGTTATTATGTAGGTGGTAGATTTGATCCTATAACTTACTATCCAAAAGTTAACAGTTTTCTAGATATGTGACTTTTAAATTAACAATTGAGGAGCTCAGTGGAAAAGGGGCACCTGCCATATATTAATGAATATTGAGTTTTTGTTATAGAAAGACAGCTCCAGCCATTTAGGGTCTCTGTAATGGCTGGAACTTCTAGCACAGTGGCATGTGTCTGTTTCCCAATATAAGCATTCTTAATATCTATCATATTCGTCTTCATGTTAGTATGTTTTGAAATGTGTTCAAATATGTCTTAATTTCATATATTCTCTGCCAATATTTGATAGTTTAATCATCATATTATTTATTCTTATTATCAGTTCAGACATTAAAGAAAAGTGAGAAGATTGTTGAGAAAACATGCTTTTTGTTTAGAACCGTTTTCCTGTAAAAATATGGTTTGTGGCATATGCCCCTTTTTGAGCCCATCAATTACATACCTCTTCCGCATTCAGCAGATCCTTTTCAGGATGACACTAACGCATGTGCATCGTATATTACGTATTGCAAAACAACTTCCTGTAAAACCATATGGTGGTTGGTTCATTAGAATTTTTAGCGTCGACTACTGTCGTCATTTTGCGCCTTTTACACAACTTATATCTGTACGCAGCCCAGGACAAACACAAAACATTCATGCCTATGGCGGGTTTCGAACCCACGACTAGGTGGACTCGAGAACTAGAAAGCCTACGCTCTAGCCCTCTCGGCCACCTAGCCGGCTTGTCCATCATAGTACAATGATGTCCCCTCTAATACTATGATGTCCACTACAATAAAGACTAGATCGGTCCTTCGAGGGAGTTTTGCGCCATCCTCATATCTTAACGACTGCTGTATGATGGTCGCAGCAGCCGGGACCGACGGCTTTACGTGCCCTCCGAAGCACGGGGGGAGATGGAAATTACCAGGTGGTCACCCAACCTGTGATTAGCCGCGCCCAAGGTTGCTTAACTCCGCCACTGCATTGAGCAAGGCGAGACAACTGGGCTACGGCTGCCCCCTGTATCAGATATTAGGTGCACTGTGGACTATGGCTTCATATAATAAGCAAAGCCATTGAGCAAAGCAAGGGAAAATAATTTTAATTACGTGAATAATAGTAACGACTTTTATTAAGCTGAATATAATTTTTTAACGTGCATGTAATTATAATTATTTTCTTTGTCGTGAAACTTTAACATAAAGTTATTAAAATAACTATCTAAAAGATATATTTAATAACGGCTCGGTAAATCCAATATTTTTTTAAGACCTGAACAGGATAAAAGAAATATAAAAAAGGGAAAAGTAATCATCAATGGCACTGCACATTAGAAGTCAAAGGTAACGTGTAGGACTTCATGTTCTTAAAAAATTGAAAATGAACGAACGAATGTTGTACATGAAGACCACTATTAATAATTTTATTGGGAAAAATTGTAAGGAAAAAAATTCCGCAACCTGGAATCAAACCAGGAACTACTGTATCACGCTCGTCGCCTCTACGTATTGGGCTATCGCTGACACTGTACAGATGCAAGGCTATTTCCAAGCGTCCTACAGACTATTACCAGTTACCATCTCCTTCGGCAACATGTAAAATGCTAGGAGTGCAATTAGACACGAAATTATACTTTAAAGCAACTATTAAGTCGATCATATTGGACCTCAATAGATTAAGATATCTGTTCATTCAATTAAAAAAACGGTATCAAGATGTGAAATTTTAAAACTTATTAAGACTATAATGATCCCAAAAGTTGAATTTGGCATATTATTTTAGTCCCTTACCACAAAAATGGCAATTTCTCGAGTCGCAGTAGCGTACAATAATGTTATACACGTGGCGTTATCTCTATCGAAACATTGTTCAATGTCTGAGGTCTTTCAAAAAATAAGATTCTCTCGTTACATCACATAATTAAGAGAGCTTGTCTCAAAGAACTCTATAAAGCGCTCACTGAAATCAATCATCCTCTACACCAGAGAATAAGAAAAGATTGTTCTTATTCTGTGCGTAAAAGTTTGGCTAGTTGTTTCCAGTGCTATGCGCACCACTCAAAAATACAAACTTAGGACAAAAACCATGGTTTCCAAATTTTTAGATACTTTTTTCTTTTATAATACAATTTCCTTTTAGAACTCGTTATCTTTTAATGTTAGAGATCAAATTTTAAATTGTAAAATGAAGACATGTCGCAATCACAAAAATCATGTTACTAATCTAATACAAAACACCATAATAAGTGATGAATGAGATCTTCTTGTATTTTTACTTTCAATTTTATATTGTATAATTAATTTTAGCCTAAAATATGTACATATCTGACCTCTTTAGGAATGATGTCCAATTTAGGACGGAAACTTTTAAATAAATAAATAAATATATAAATAAGTAGTAAAGGTGGAAGCCCAATTAAAAGACCGGCACTCCCAGCTCGCAGATCGGCAATTCCTCCTTTCCAAACCAGCTGATACATGAAATTAATAAATGAAAACACACATAATAAATTAATAAATGAAAACTGGAATTACTATTACAAGCATAAGGTAATGTTATTATTGGGGAAAATTGTAAGGAAAAATTCCGTGACCTGGACTCGAATCAGGTAGCGACGACGAGCGTGATACTCATGGTTCCTGGTTCGAATCCAGGTCGCGGAATTTTTCCTTTCATTTTTTCCCAATAATACCTCAAGCTTCCTTACACCTTACATACGTATTTACCGAAAGAACGGATTTTTTTTTGCCATAGAGCGCGGGCAATGCACATGCGCGCGTTTGAGCATGAAAATAGTTTATAATAAACAAAATAAGAAAAAAATCCCCTATGATTTTTCGAGAACTGTTTATTTTCATAATATGCTTTCGCTTTTCGATAGAGATGGATTGAGATTGGAATAATAGATTGGAATTACGGCTGCAATATTCTTCACGTGCAATTATGTGAAGAAATACTATAATATTTCGATAAATACTTTTGATATAGTTCATATTGGATATTATGGTTTAGTCCAGGGTTTAAATATCTTTCGCGTTCATAAAAATTGTTGCAAACTTTATTATTGAGCAAGTATTTTACACCTGTTTATGAGAAAAGAGAGAGAGGTAATTTGTTCTGCCGACTAAATTTTGAAAGATTAGCGTAAACGTCAGTAAAAGTTTAAGCGACTTCCATTGTTGGAAAAAAGTTGTTAAAAACGAGAAATAGTTAAACCGTATTAACTGAAATTAATTGTGTAATTGATAATTACTAAGTGTAATAGAATAAAAATCATAATATCAATCTATACCGTAAAATAAATATCAGTAAATACAAATTCTCCTTGAAATGAGGTTTCCTGAAAAGAATAGACCCAAACATTAGAAGAAAAAAAATTGTAAAAACTACAAAAAATATGACATATTTATAATGCAAGTCGCTGAACAAATTTTAACTTTCATTTTTTAGGATAATTTTTTTAAAAACTTTTAATGCTTATAAAATTTATCTTTCGTCCTCGAATACGACAAAAAATCCAAGGTAAAAGATGGAAATTGTTTCGCACCATTTGCCAACACTTACGTGTGTTTCTCCAGAAACTCTTCGCCGTCCTCTCCCATTTTTTTTCCACGGAATGCAAAAATCATTAAGGTCGACTAGGGAAGAAAAAGAAAAAAGAAATTCCAATCGGTTCTTGTGCACGAAAGTGTCACGTGTCACAAGTGATCACCCTGCTCAGAGGCCGTGAAGATGTTCTCCACCGTTACGAAAGCTTCTCCGTCTTCTTCTCCCTTGTAATCCCACTGGCAGAGCCAATGTGCTCGAAACATTTTTAACGATTCCCTCCAACGTAGATCATGTCAGGGCAAGGAAGTTTTTGCAGTTAGAAATTATTATCGCCCTCGAAAAATTTCTTTATGGAGTTTAATTTTTTTAATGTTCAACACACAACTTGATGATATCCAGTTGTTTCAAAACTCAACAGTATGGAGTTAAAGTTTTTGAAATAACTAGTGAAGACAGGAAAGGGATAAGGACCGATAGATTTAAATACTGAAAAAATGAATGAAGAAAGCGGTCATTATTGAAATGAGACATATGAAATGTCCATCTTTGAAATGGAAAGCAAACTGAGTCAATGATTTACACAACTTTTGTCATTATATTGCTCCAAAATTAACTTTGAGTGCGTGATTCACTTTGAGTTTTTTTTTTCAGATATGTAAATTAAACAGAACATTCCCAGTAGGAGGGTACATCTACTAGCGAGAGGCCTTTAAACGCATGAGATAAAATTATAAATTAAATTCCCTATAATTAAAAGAAATCTGTGTTCTTTAAATCACAAAGTGCAATCGTCACTTGTGATGTTTTATTATTATTATTATTATTATTATTATTATTATTATTATTATTGTTTGGGGAAACCAAACTCGGATCAAGTCCGGAAGCCAATCCCAGAGGCGGACCCAAGAAAGAACCAAGTCCAAGGAACTCAAATGCAAGGGAGGGAAAGTTACGCACTCGTGGGAGTACTGATGTTTGGGTGTAGGAACTTCCTTACAATGTGACAGGTGTTTAGAATTGTGGCTTTCTGTAAGGTTTTGTATAAGTGTGTTTAAATTTAGTGTATAAGTTTTTTGTGTAGCGAGTGTGGAATAACCCCAGTGGCAGAAAGAACAATAGGAACAATGTGTACCCTGTGAACTCCCCAAAGGCGTTTTATTTCGGTGCAAGTTCCGTATATTTAGTGATTTTGTCAGTGTATGTCTTTTGTAAATTGTGTGTGTTGGGGATGGAGATATCAATTATGTAAGTTACTTTGTTTTGCTTATCTACTAGTGTAATGTCTGGTCTGTTATGAGGGATAGACTTGTCAGTGATTATAGCTCTGTCAAAATATAGTTTGTGTGGTGTTCTCTAAGACAGTGTTTGGGATATATTTATAGTATGGAATTTGAATGTCCCTTAGCTTGTGTATCTTAGCTAGATGTTGATGTTTGATATTGGCTATCTGGTTATGTCTGCGTAAATAATCTGTCTGCGTGAGTATTTTGCAACTGGGTATGACGTGTTGGATGGTTTCCTCTGCGAAATGGCATTTCCTGCAAGACCCATCAGTTGAGTCTTTGATAATATGTTTTCTGTAGCTTTTACTGTTAATAACCTGGTCTTGTATGGCAATCATGGTTCCTTCAGTTTCCCCAAAGAGACTGTCACGTATATTTTATATTGGCAGTGGAAGAAAAAGAAAACGGGACACAGTTGATAAAGTAGGAAATAATAAGGCGGTTTAATCAAATGAAAAAAAGTGTTATACACTACTTGAGCTAGCGTATAAGCGTAGCTGATCGGAAAAGGGATAGCACCCCACTGAGCTACAGCCAGCACTCGGAGGGGAAAATGAGCTTAAAACCTTATATAATTACGATAAAGAAGGCTTTATCTATTAAACTTAGCCCAATAACAAATTGAAGTTCCTTCTCCAGGTTTACAAAAATTCTAGGCTCCTTAAAGGAGGTGGATATGATTAATCCACTTACAAACAGGCCTAATAAGAGGAGGCTAACTGTCCTCGGAATCTCGGGTAAGCCAACGCTTACTGGAGACTGCAAATTATTTCAAAAAACTACCAATGCACACCCGTGCAAGACCGCAACTCGACTGGTCCAAGGGTTGGACCTTAACTCTGGTTGCCGTACAAACTTAGCTGGGGCGAGTCCCACTAACAGAAAACGGCGACGCCTTGCGTTTAATTGGAGATTGGTTTATAACCTAATGAGATAAATAAGTGGTAGGCATTAGTTACAAAAGTACCTTAAAATTGAACCCATGCACCGCCTGGATAAACCAGCACGGCAGGGTTCATGCTTTCACAAAAACTAGCTTGAGAATTCAAGCACAAAAGTTAAGTTCAAATATTTAAAAATTGCTGTACCTGACATGCAATTGTTAGAGCGGATACTCATAGGCTGCTCCCAAATCCTCTAGAACGTAGACTAATAGCTCCCAGGGCTTAATATGCAAAATATAACCCTGCTCTATGGCCACGCCAGTGTGGCTCGCCTGGCTAGCATTAACACAATCAATACTACGCTTAATATTGACAACAATCAGTGAACTTAACGCCTGGGCGGTAATAAACGACGCATGGGCAATTTGAATTTTATCCAAACTCTGAATGCTAATTCGCTGGCCGCGCGAGAAAATATCAAAACGGTACTTACAGCATACGCCAGCAAAATTCTCTTGCCTGCTTTCCAACTCCTGCTGCTCTACCTTACTGGCTGAATCACCTGCGGAAGAATGGCAGTCCTCAATACGTTAATCGCAAAACGCTTTGTGCGATTTGAAAACGTTTCCACGAGTCCTCAATACGCTAATCGACGCCATTGGGTTTTCTCTCTGGGACGCTCGCGACACGTACCCTGGCCTTTCGAACTTCCACACGCATCTATTATGCCTTTAGAAGCGCATTCTCCACGCCCAGCTTGCTCTCTCTGAATACGAGCACGTTTCTGTTCACTCCCTTTCGAATTCGGCGGGCAATTTTTGGCCGAGGTGCCGAGAGCTTTTAAGGGTGACTGAACCCAAAAACCCCGTCCAACTTCCTGGACCTCACTTCCTTTCCTCGCGACTTCCTCTCTCGCGAGCTTTTACTGCTATTTCCTGTCCCTTCTTTCGCTATCATGCCAATAGATGGCGCCACCAGTAAATCTTGAAATATTTGCTCTTCTGACACCTCGCGATCGCAGCTCGCGGACTTCTTGCGTGACAGACTCCCTTCACTCAACCAAAAGTTCGACGCTTTTTTGTCGACGTGCGGCTAGTTGAGGTCAGAAGGATGTCTACCGTGGAGTTGCTTTCCGAGCCATGAATAAGTTTAGTGCATGTTGTAGGAATGTTAAGGGTGTTCTGCACGCTGTTCAGATTCAAAGGTGTGTTTTTTGTATCTGCCATGCAGACTGCTTTGTGTAATTTTGATGTGTGTTGCTTAGAGTAAAAGAATTCTCTGAGTGACTGAGTCTGTTTCTGGTGTAGATCTATTATATCAATAAGACCTCTGCCTCCCTCTGAACGAGGCAGGGTGAGTCTTTCAATAGCTGCATGTGGATGGTGCTTTCTGTGCTTTGTAAGCAGTTTACATTACGTTGTTTCCTTACAAGTCCCTCAAGATCTGTGTGTGTCCACTGTATGACTCCAAAGGAGTAGAGGCGTATTGGCGTGGCATAAGTATTGATGGCCTTGATTAAATTTCTGGAATTTAAATGCGTTTTAAGTATTGTCTCTAGCCTATGAAGATAATGTTTAGTGAGCGTATTCTTTATGTGTTTGTGCTCCAGAAGCTTGGCTTGCTTAAATCCTAGATATTTGTAAAATTCGTCATTTTCCATAGCAGCAATGTGATCTGGTTCTTCTAATGTGAAGCCCCCTTACCTTTAACTCTTGCTATATTGAATCACATTATTAATGTCATTGATGGGGGCCGTTATTACTACCTTGGCATTTAACACAATTGAGAGAACAAAGTTTCTTCAGCAACTGCAAGTATTGGATATTGATTACAAAACCCTGGACCTAGTTTACAGTTATTTCAATCAAAGAACTTAACTGCATAGACTCGAATCGAAATGATACGGAATATCCTTCCAACAGAGGACTGTTGCAGGGCTCCCCAACAGCCACTGTATTTTTCGCTGCAGCTACTGCACAAATATATCAACTATCATTAAATTCTACGATATATTCCTTTGTTGACAACTTTTTAATCAAAATCTTTTCTCCAGATGAGAGGTCCAGGGTGCAAGATCAGATTCAAGAAGCTATTAATATGCTAAATACTTGGTATACTGCTCAAGGACTAAAATTTAATTAGAACAAAACTAATATTTTATTAATTGATAAAGTAAAGCATAACACTATCTACACGTTCAAAGTCACGCCACCTAAAGATAAGGCCTGAGCGCGAAAACGTCATACATTGTTACATCATCATCCGAAGACATGTTTAATCGCATTTCTACCAATAATCAGCCCCAAATTATGTCTTCGCATGATGATGTAACAATGTATGACGATTTCGCGCTCAGGCCTTATCTTTAGGAGGCGTTGGTAAAGCGCTATGTATAATATTTGACAATAGATTAACATTTACTGAAAATATTCAGTTATTATTGATTGATCTAGCGAAACTAAAAATTTTATATGGTCGATTGAAGAAAATTCTCAATAAACGTGAAATAGTACGAGTATTAAAAGTGTCCTTGTGCCAAAAATTGAATATGGAATTGTGATTTGGTCAGCTGCTGCCAAAATTCAAATTAGGAGAATCCAAACGGCATATAATTATGTAATAAGGATAGCATTAAATCTTCCAAGATTTGCCTCGATTACTGAAGCATGTAACATCAATGAAATTCCAACATATAATGATATAAGTGTCTATGCAAGGCTCAAAGAACTATACCATGAATTAACTAATCAATTGCATCCGATGCATTATGTTAGAGATTGGCTGGTGGACACTCCGAGAATACGGGAAATACAAAAATTGAAAATACACCCAAACATGAAAATTTCTTATTTTCTTGGGACATTCTTTCCTTAAAACATTATATCGACTTGGAATTCTATCGCATTTAATATTCGTAATCAGATTATAAATTGCACGCTTGACAGATGTGTGAATCATAAGAAACATGTTTTTAAACTGTTATATAAGACAGTCCATGATACATCATTAATTGAATTTTACATATAAATATTCCACTTGGAATGCTTAATATTTAATAATAATAATAATAATAATAATAATAATAATAATAATAATTGTAAGGGAGCAACTCAGGAGCAAATAAACAGGGTTGTAAGGAGCAACTCCTGATAGATAGTGTGGCCCTACGGCAAACTCACAATAAACATCGACACCTCCATGCAGCCTAAGATTGATTACAAAAAGGCCACACTACGATTATATAAAATAAATCCTACACTTATCACATTTTTACAAAGTACAATGCTGCATTGGAGAACTACACTACGGGGTTATGCATAACCTTTTGCTAGGGGGCTGCGACTTAAACCGCAACGTTGTAGCACACTCTTATGACGCTTCGACAGAGAGTAGTTCATTGTGCGTCTATTGGTATCAAACAAATATGGCTGGTTTAATAAATGACAGTGAAGAGCAGCGTTTCATGGATAGAGTTCGTGCAAATGCATATCGAGAGGCAATGGAAGCAGGTGCGTCTTTTATTAATCGCAAATGGGTTGCGAACAAGTTAAACCGATCGGATAGATGGGTGACGGACAATTGGAAGAAAGGTTATGATAACTGCCATGCCGAATTTGCTGAGGGTAGGCCCGAGAAATTATCACAGGAAAGCAAAAACATCATTGCTGATAACAGTGGCAAAAGACGTCGCAGCTGTGTCAACGTTGCACAAGAAATTAAAGCCGAAACGGATGCGTGCTGTTCGAGAAGCAGGTGGTGGCCACACTAAATATTGATGTGATAAAAGCAGAAATAAACGTACTTTTTGATTATCAACCGCAGAACATTCCACTTAGTTTTGTTTATTTTCCAGACCCCTAGCAAAAGGTTATGCACAACCCTGTACACCTCACACTCAACAGTAAAACCATCACGACTGACAAAATACAGATAAACCGGAGCATCTTCAGGGTGACTCACTGAGCCCACTCTGGTTTTGTCTTGCACTAAATGCACTTTCAAACAGACTGAAAACTGTCGACCAAAATAAGACAATATATGTTATGTTGTCGAAATGTGTATACACTCATCGTCAAAGAAAGGGATGATATGGTCTACACAATTAAACACAATAAAAGCTGCCACTACACGCTTTCACACTTACTCTATATGGACGACGTGAAAATCTACGCCTCCACACAAACACAATTGCAAAACTTACTTGACATTACACAAACTTTTTCAAAAGACATACACATGCAATTTGGGTTGGACAAATGCAAAACCATTCACATCGAAAATGGAGTACTCAGCAAAACATATCGGAATTTTAGGTCGTCTACCCATCTGATTGGTCGGGATAACGTTCCACAGGTGCCTATTCAGATTTGCAAAGAGCAATTTTTCCGTAATCTTTGATATAACGGACAATAGACATAATGGTCTATAATTAGTGACATCATGTGTGGACCCCTTCTTGAATACCGATACAATTAAAGCTCTTTTAAAATCGGACGGAAAACACTTTGTGGCCAGAATGTTGTACAATAACTTTTGAAGTATTATAGATTTAGAACTTGACCTCTAAAACTAATGCAAGAAATAAAACACTCTTTAACCACAACGAGTAAAAAGAAAAAATACGACCTGTAAGTACTTTTCGAGAACGAAGCTCTCATCTTCAGCAGGATTGACAGGGAGTAACACAAGTTGCAACTTGTGTATTACTCCCTGTCAATCCTGCTGAAGATGAGAGCTTCGTTCTTGAAAATTACTTACAGATCGTATTTTTTCTTTTTACTCGTTGTGGTTAAAGAGTGTTTTATTTTTTGCATTAGTATTAACATATCCACATCCTTTTTCCTTTTAAAAAATTGTTTTCGGTCCTCTGCATTTTTTGCATTATTGCCAGCTCCGGAAATTATATTTTTATTTTCATTGACCTCTAAAGTTTTCTTGCTGCAGTTGGGAACTTTTCCTCTTGTATGCAAATTGCCAAAAGTATAAAATAACCTAAACAAACCAAATCTAACCCCAGAATCCCCTTTCTTCTTACAATGATAAAAAAAGGATATCTACAGGGTGATTATAATTAAAGTTACGATTTCAAAATTCGATAATTTGAAAACTACTCGTCATGACCTGATATTTTAGCAGAACAATCGTGAGGCAATGGAATTTTGTTTGACGAAGGGAAAAAAATAGTTCCAAAATCTGCCGATAGAGGGCGCTGGCAGGCTTCACACTGTCTGGAGATATCCAAATTACTAATACGTGACATGCGCAACGCAGACATAGCTGCCATAAAAATGCAGAGCACCATCTCTTTGCTTGAATGCTTCATCATGACTCTGCTCTTGAAGCTTTTGACGTAGAACTACGTCTATCAGGGGTGCAGCCGAGGAAAAATTCAGACGCGATTTTTCGTTCAAAAAGTGATGTACATATCTCAGTCTATATCTTTCTATCACTATATCCTACAACTATGGTCATTAACACGTTGGAAAGAGGAAGGTTGAGTCTTGAATAATAAGCAAAAATTTCACCAAGTGAGCCACTGGGTCAAAAGCTACAGCAAGTTAAAGTTAAGTGAATTTTATGCTCGTCATCGTAATAACGGAGTGGCGTTGCTGCAGCATATACGTGTGCGGCGTGTATTGGAACTAATTGGAGCTAACCATGGCCTACGAGAAAAGGCCTGTGCATTTAATATAAAGAAGGTCTGTGCATTAGGTATAAAAACATGGAAACACGAGCGTTTTAAGATAATATCAACGTTGTCACAACAAAGAAAAAATCTAGCACTGGGTTATTTCCCCGTTATACAAACGGGTGGGTTCGCTCCTAGTTTTCTATTAAAAATATGTTGTAAAATAATAAAATATATATTATTTTAAGCAGATTAATTATTTTAAGAAATGAACTTTGAAGTTTTGTTAATTTCTTAAAACAAAACAATAAATCTGACTAAAATAATATACGTTTTCAAACATGTTGGTCTTAGTTGTTTGTTAAAATATAAATATATGGGTCTTTAAAACAACAGTGATTTTACGGCATAGAGTCGACGCGTTTCAGCCGTGGCTTTCTTCAGGACTGTGTGTAAAATGATTAAAGAAGCTTAGAAGAACACTCGAGGGAGAGAGGGTTGGGGTAGGCGGGTAAAACAACAACAGGGGGGGGGGGAGTCTAGGAGATTGCTGCATTCGTAGTTTAAAACCCAATTACTTGTGCAAACGGAAAACAATACAAAACTGTATCTAGAATAACTCAATGGTAGATTATCAATACGGCAGTATGCCCTATTTCATATCAATTGTTACTTTTCATATCACAGACCCATTCTTCACAAAATTGTAATGTAATTGAATATAGTAACTTTTTTTTTTGATTTTGTTCTTTATTCGCCAAAAAATACACACTAACGGTAACCAATAATAACATACAGTAGTAGTTCTACGCCTTAAAAACCCGCGGCTTTGGCAGTCATCAGAGCCTCCGTCAATTTTTTTTTTTTTATAAGAACGATAAGTGTGCACTAACAGCTATTAGGAAGTTTCGGACATTAAAATCTATAAAATCGGGTCCAATCACCACAAATGGTCTGCGAAAAATGATTGATAAATTTGAAGAGGCCGGTTCATTTGACGTGAAACGGGGTAGAGGAAGGAAACCAGTTTCGGCTGCGGCAGTGGAAGATATGGCTACAGCATTACAAGAACAGACGAACAGTGATGCTGGAATCAGCAGTGCACGGGGAATTGGCCGAATGCTGGATATGCCGAGCAGCACGGTGCGTAAAGTCCTATGGAACATCTTGCGCTGTTACCCGTATAAGATAACTCATGTGCAGCAGTTGCTACCTGCTGACCTGGAAGCACGTGAATCTTTTGCACTACGATATCTTGCTCGGATGGAATTGGAAAACGAATGGCCATGGAACATTCTGTGGTCTGACAAAGCCCACTTCCATTTGCAAGGTTCTATAAGTAGGCAAAATTGCAGGATATGGGCGACCGAGAATCCATTCCAGCTACAGCCATTACCTCTTCACTCTGAAAAGGTCATTGTGTGGTGCGGAATAACGGCACAGTTTATCGTCGGTCCGTTTTTCTTCGAGGAGATCACACCTGCAGGTCCCGTTACCTGCACCGTTACTGGCAAGCGGTATGAAGCACTTTTGGATAACCATGTCCTTCCGGCACTTCAGCACCGTCAGTGTGTGGATCGCACAATATTCATGCAAGATGGCGCACCTCTGCACATTGCTACTCCTGTGAAGCAGCTGCTTAGTGCTCATTTCGGAGATGCTAGGATCATAAGCTGCCATTTTCCAACTATGTGGCCGCCACGTTTCCCCGACTTAAACCCGTGTGATTTCTGGCTTTGGGGGTACCTGAAAAATGTTGTTTACAGCGGGCGGATTGAGAATCTAGCCGACTTGAAGGCAAGCATCACACACCACATACATTGCATCAGTACAGATACCCTCCGATCTGTTGTGGAGCATGCCATTTTGCGTTTCCAGTTAGTAGCGGAACAAGGCGGAGGGCATATCGAACAACTTCTGCCTTAATCATCAGTAAAGATGTTTGTTCCATGAAGCTCTGTTTTTTTGGCATTATCACTGTTGTCGCCGTAAACACGTATTCTTGTCTTTTCGCTAATAAATTTTTCGTAAACCCCTGAACTCTATTGTTTCCTTTTGGCTAACAACATTCCTGTGTTTCACGAATCCATTTTTGGTTTTTCCCCTGCCACTACTCTGCCAGCGCCATCTATTGGCAGATTTTGGAACTATTTTTTCCTTTGCCAAATAAAATTCCATTGCCTCACGATTGTTCTGCAAAAATATCAGGTCATTCTGGCGAGTAGTTTTCAAATTATCGATTTTTGAAATCGTAACTTTAATTACAACCTGTGACAATAAAGTTCGGTGAATGACGTCAATTTGCTAACGGTCGTAAGAGTGCACCATCGTCGTATCCTGCCCCAGATCCAGACATGTTTAAACAAATTTCAGAGAATCAGCGCTGCGAGTGTGTTTATTGTGTTTAAACAGGACATTGAAGAGAGAAGGCGTAGTTAGCGCGGTCGAAACCCAAAATGGATCAGCGAACGAAAGAGACTCATGAAATGATGACAACAGTTTACAAAGAAAGTGCTATTACTTTGAAGTGTTTTTATGAGTGGTTTAAACGGTTCCGAGGAGGCCGGAACACCGTAGAAGACGCCCCCTCGAAGTGGCCAGACATCCAACGTAATGTTACGACCCAACTGAAGGCTATCCCTAAAAACGACTACACAAGGAGTTTCCAGGACTTGCACAGGCGTTCCCAGACGTGAAACGACTACACAAGGAGTTTCCAGGACTTGCACAGGCGTTCCCAGACGTGCATTACCATCTACGGGGATTACTTTGAAGGATAGTAACTGCTGTTTCATGTAAGCGAGCAATCCACTCTAATATGCCATCATTCATCGAACTTTATTGTCACAGGTTGTATATCAAACAACTCGTAACAACGTGTCATGAGTGAATATAACGAGTAAATAATGATAATGGTTATTGGATTAGTAGCACGTGCCCTAATGGTGTCATATGATACCATATGGTACCATTGGAACTTTCAATGCTAAGATATGGCATGTAATATATCAAACAACTC
>JAHWFO010111393.1:171868-196380 GCA_023313115.1 Rhysida immarginata | reverse complement strand
TTCAATGCTAAGATATGGCATGTAATATATCAAACAACTCGTAACAATATGCCATGAGTGAATATGACGATTAAATAATGATAATGGTTATTGTTTAATAGCACGTGCCCTAACGGTGCCATGTGGTACCATATGGTACCATTGGAACTTTCAATGCTAAGATATGGCATGTAATATATCAAACAACTCATAACAATGTGCCATGAGTGATTATAACGAGTAAATAATGATATTGGTTTTTGCTTAGTAGTACGTGCCCTTATTGTGCCATATCATGCCATATGGTACCATTGGAACTTTCAATGCTAAGATATGACATGTAATATATCAAACAACTCGTAAAAACGTGCTATGAGTGAATATAACGAGTAATAATGTTAGTGGTTATTGGTTTAGTAGCACGTGCCCTTATTTTGCTGTATGATACCAAAAGGTACCATTGGAACTTTCAATGCTAAAGATGTGGCGTGTAATATATCAACCCACTCATTACGAGTTGTTAGATCTATTGTTATTCATAGCTTATTTGTATCAAGGGCATAATGCTGTTAGACTTAATGTTATCTAAAACTTACTACTGTTATCTATATTGCTAATTAATAGTAGTTAATCGCTTGCTTCAAAAGTAGACGATAACGCAGAAACACTTTAGTAATTTAATATGAAAAAATAATAGATGCTTACATACAACGCTTCAGCAATTGAGGCTCACTTCCTTTAACATTATGTGGGAATTCTTACAAATTAAAGAATTTTTTTTTTTAATGTATGAGGAATAACTCCCTCCCCATTTACCTTTCAGTTCTTCAAGTTTATTCGTTTAAATTCTCTCAATACATTAGCTTACTTAAATAGTAATTTACAATTTAGTTTTCATATTTATTTATTTTCTCTTAAGTGTTTAAAATGTTGATTAATTTAATATATCCATGTACGATGCTATAACATGAAAATGTGCTCCATTTATTCTTGTTTTTATTATTGGCAGTCGGTCATTTACCGATCCTGTCACAGACGATATTTCTTAATTAAAATCGAATTTTCAGATTCGCTTACTGTGGCACCCGTCTTACGACGGACTTTAATACTAGTATTTTATATAAAGTTAAAATGGTAATATTTTACTACAAAAACAAAAACGCCATTAGATGGTGATAGTGGCACTGCAGGAAAAAGAAACCCATCCAAAGTTTTTCTTTCCCCGCGCGATGTATAGGTTTAATTTTCGTCTTTTCTGTCGTAGTAAGGTTTGTGTCTTGTGTTCAGTTATTGTATAATGGTCTATTGGATAGTGGTAGGTATGTTCAGGAAGATGTCGTGGAGGAGTTTATTTCCTTACTTAGAGTAGTTCATGGGTGTGAAAACCGAAGTGTTTATGAGATGATAGTGGACGAATTAGGCCAGAGAACTCTGCCTCTTGAACCGAATTCTAATTTTCTTCAGGTTTTATTAAGTACCGAAAGGTGCTTTATGCTATCAGTGTGAGGAAACGTGTCTGTCTGTCTCTCTGTAACTCAAACTCCTCCGAGGCTATGAAGGATTTTAAAAATCTGTTTTCGCCAGTCGATGAGTATGGTTCATGTCACGAACCAATCACAAATATTATCTAAATCGGTTCATTGGCACGTGGACAAATGGTACCACTATTTTCCCGCCAAGCAATTTTCAATGGGAAGATATATTAAGTAATTGATCAAATCGTAATAACGAAATAGAAGCGGTTATTCATTACTATTTTCGTCAGTCGATGAATATGGTACATGGCACGAACCAATCACAAATGTTATTTAAATCAGTTCAATAGCACGTGCACTATTGGTACCTTCACGATCCCACCTAGCAATTTTCAATGGAGAGATATAATAAGAAATATCTCAAACAAATCATAACGACGAGATACAAGGGGATATAAATTACTATTTTCGCCAATTGATAAATATGGTTCAGGCAATGAACCATTTTGAAAAAGGTTGTTACTGAAACAATGGCACGTGCTCTAATTATACCCTTATGACACCCTAAAAAATTTCCAATCATAAGATATGGCATGTAATATATCAACGACTTGGAATGATGTGTCATGAATGAACATGACGTAAAATTAATGATAGTCCAAATTGGTTTCAAGGAACCGGGTTTAGTGGAACCATTATGGTTCATTGGAACTTTAAATGCTAAAATATGGCATGTAATATATCAAACGACTTGGAATGATGTGTCATGAATGAATATAATGTAAAATTAATGATAATACAAATTGGTCCAAAGGTACTTGGTGTAATGGTATCTTTATGGTCCATTAGAAACTTACAATGTTAACATAGGGCTGTTTAAAAATATAGTTCCGTGAATGGTTAATTTCCAATGGTTTGGTTTCAATGCTAAAATATGGCATGTAATATATCAAACGACTTGGAATGCTGTGTCATGAATGAATATAACGTAAAATTAATGATAGTCGAAATTGGTCTAAAGGTACTTGGTGTAATGGTATCTTTATGGTCCATTAGAAGCTTATAATGTTAACATAGGACTGTTTAAAAATATAGTTCCGCAAATGGTTTAGTTTAACCTTTCGGTACTTGGTTATGTCATTCCTTAATGGTTTAGTGAGTACCGAAAGGTGCTTTATGCTATCTGTGTGGGGAAACGTGTCTGTCTGTAATTCTAACTTCTCCGAGGCCATGAAAGATTTTCAAAAACTGTTTTCGTCAGTCGATGAATATGGTTCATGGCACGAACCATTCAGAAATATTATCTAATTCGGTTCATTGGTACGTGCACAAATGGTACATCAATTTTCCCGCCAAGCAATTTTCAACGGGAAGACATATTAAGTAATATTTCAAACAAATCGTAATGACGAGTTAGAAGCGGTTATCATTACTATTTTCGTCACTCGATGTATATGGTCCATGGCACAAACCAATCACAAATATAATCTAAATCAGTTCAATAGCACGTGCACAAATGGTACCTTCACGACCCCACCAAGCAATTTTCAATGGAGATATTTATTAAGTAATACGGGTGTTTCAAAATTATGTACAATAAATTTAGTGACATATTCTTCAGGTCAAAAGTAGACGAAAATGTTCTATAGCACTTTGTCTGGAAACGATTTGTTTGCGAGTAATCCAATATCATACAGTAGGGAAGCACGGTAGTTAGCGGACGATATTTTAGCAGTTCCAGCGTTTCGACCCAACACTAGGTGTTCCATTTGTGTGTTCCATTTAAACCTACTTTAGGGTTGTTTCATTAGTTGTGTACGGTTATTTCCATTACTGTAGTTTCACTACTGTACATCCACTAGGAATATCAATTTCAGAACGTTTGAGTGCTTTGACATACGCATTACGATTTACGTAAAAAAAAGTCATGTACACGTATTGCAGTGCAGAATACACCGACATGCACCTAATGTATGGTCTTGCAGACGGAAATGCTGTGGAAGCAAGAAGACTCTACCAAGAACGCTTTCCGAATAGACGTTTGCCAAATAACCGAACATTTGTATCTGTCGACAGACATTTGAGGGAGCGTGGTTCCTTTGGCCATCAAACAGGACAAGGGCGGCCTGTAGCACATTCTCCGGATGAGGAGGATGTGATAATTGACATCATACATGATGAACCACAGACAAGCACCCGTCGTATTTCTTCCATGGTACACATTCCGCACTCATCTGTTTGGCGCATTCTTCACCGTCAGCTTTTGCATCCATACCACCTGCAACTGGTTCAGGCACTGAACCCAACGGACTATCCACACCGACAACGATTTTGCCAATGGATACAACGTCGTCATGCTGCAGACCATAGTTGTCTCAGCCAGATACTTTTCACGGACGAAGCAACTTTCACCCGGACAGGAATCGTAAATTCTCACAACCAGCACCATTGGGCAGATGCTAACCCGCATGTTACCAGAGCTCAAGTGCATCAAGAGCCTTTCTCCGAGAACATTTGGTGTGGAATTGTCGGAAATAACTTAATTGGCCCTTATGTGTTGCCGCCACGATTGATTGGGCGAACGTATCTTTTGCTTCTGCAGAATGCATTGCCAGAATTACTGGAAGATGTTCCTCTTTTGATAAGATCTGACATGTGGTTCATGCATGATGGCGTTCCAGCACATTTCAGCCATGTTGTGCGAGCACACCTTAATGCTGATACACGAATCGGTGGATAGGTCGAGGTGGACCGGTAGCCTGGCCTGCAAGATCACCCGACCTTAATCCCTTGGACTTTTTTCTGTGGGGTCATGTGAAAACGATCGTCTACAGCACAGAAGTTCCTAACATTATGGATCTGCGACAATGAATTGAAAATGCATACCAAACCGTTCGTAATGCTGGCGACGAACTCTTCCATGACATCAGACGGTCTATCACGTCTTTTTTGTAACTGAAAAATTGACTAAGTGACAGAGAGAAGACGAGGGGAAGACTTGTAATATTTCCAATTTAGATTTAATGAATTCTAGTTAAATTACAAGGTAAGTATTGGTTTGCTGACAACATTCAAAAGAATAAATATCCATAAATTCCGAATGAAGCTTCTATCACTGAACTTCTTGAGGGGACCAATCGTGATGCGACGAGGCGTTGCCAGGCTACGTAACGACGATGTTCCGGGTCAACTGAGGTCGGGACGAAAATCTGCTGTTCCTCTTTCCTCGAGCTGTCAGGGACGATCTTGCTGGGGTCCACTGAAATTAATGATAGAAAAAGAAAGACTTTAGCAAAGTAATCAACTGGAACGCCTAGCGAAGCTTTATAAGTTACTCGATCCTTTAATAAGGTCACTCGTTGATGCCGGGCTAAATTTACGCAAGGGACAAACTTACAGTCAACTAATAATTCACTTGCAAACTGTTTTATAACAACGGAGCAGTCAAACGCCTTACCCTGTCTCGGTGCCGATGAAGCAAAGCGCGACTCGCAGCGAGAGATCTCTTCGCGGAGCGCGCTTGCGAAAATGTGGCCGTCTGCACAGGTGGATGTCGGGTCCGATGAGAAGGCCGCGTCCGTTGAGACAGTGAGGCCGGAGGTCCTACGTGATCCGGGAATGTGCGTTACTGGATCGGGTTCGCCGTCCTGGTCGCCGGAAGCATGAGACTCAGCACGGGTCGTGGGACGAGGCTCGTTAGCTATGCCGTTGAGGATTCGATTCCGATTCCCTTGTAGCAGCTGGGCGGCGGGGGCTGGGCCGTCTCCTATCTCGGAACCGGTCGGGCGAGTGCTGTCGACTAGCCAGTCGTGAGGCGAGGTCGTCCGCTTGATCAATGGCCTTTCGCCGGGGATTGCTAACCTCTCGTGGTCGAACTCTGGCTCGCAAAGGTCGATGCTATTTTCATTACCTTTTCCACTGGCCGAACGTATGCTTAAATGTCCCTTGGCAATATCAGTCAAAAAGTTGTTATTTCCTAATCCCTTGGCGGGATTGCGTATATCATTAGTATCACAAATATTCAATGTTATTTCATAATCATGATCAATCTGAGGTCTACGACTTGCCTTGGTTTGATGAGAGAAATTGTTCCTCCTACTTCGGAGCCTCTGCCTTCTATCGCCGTCGCTCGAGAAACGATTTCCCGTATTTTCAAAAATCCGGGTTCGGCGTCGGTCTTCCGTGGGCCGCCCTATTCGGTTAGGGATCCAATTTGACTTTCGCTGCCGAAAAACTTTCTCCTCGGAGCTATGCGCCGGCTGAGGCGGATTCGAGGTTCTTTCATCTCTCCGGGTCCGGTGGAGGCACATTCGCTGTTGGAGCTGGAGCAGATGGCATTTGCTCCAGCGAACACCCCTAAAATAATATTGAAGCAGGGTGCTCAGGCGCACATGCTTAAAGCGTAATGATCGTGAAGCCTTTTTATAGGCTTCTACGCCTTAATAAACGCCTCAGTTTCGAGGCTCGTTTTTCCACCGGTAGATCATCAGAAATCTAAGGGGAACACGAAGTGGTGGACATAATTATTGTTATGGTCCCCTCCAATGACCTCACAAAGGCGTTTAGATGTTGCGAAACGCCTTTTGAATACTAATGGACCTAGGCGATACCATTCCAAGAGGAGGAAGGACCGCAGATGTGATGATCCTTTTTTCCACACAGACGACGGTGTGGAAAAAATCCCCCTCGCTCCATCCACTCTAGCCATCCAGAGCTCTCTATTCATGAACATGATAGGTATCGCTAGATCCAATTTCAAGGAATCACCGGTGGAGTCATCCATCAGGAATCGCACAAACTGGTAAGAGATCCCAGGCAGATTGTAATGAAGACAAAGCCGATTCCAGATGGATTGTGCAAACGAGCACTCGAAGAATATATGACTTATGGTTTCCATGATGCCACAATGTACACAACCAGCAGATCTGACCACCCTCCATAGATGAAGACGTTGGAGGGAGTAAAATCCGTGGTGCAGCAATCGCCATTGAATGGAAAACACATTTCCATCAAAGGCAACAATTTTTATTGCCTTTAAAATGGCTGGCCACGGATAATCTGGACAGAGACGAAAGATGTCGGTAGTCTCGCCCTGGTCAGACTGCTGGTAAAACCAAGACAGACGCAGATAACCCCAATCCTGGTGATCAAGTTGTCGCAAAGTTGGTAAAATAGTCACTAGGTCCCCTTGGAAAAAATGGTAAATAATCGGGTGACGCAAATTAGTAGTTATTGGCAGCAAGTGAAGTAACGGTAACCTATTCACTTTAAAAAACACTCGAAGGTAAACAAACACAAAGTTCGCCCACAAAGGTGGGGGGGTAAGAAAAACACGAATCATTGCAGCAAGCCTTGCTGCGATGAGGTATCGCCGAATCTCGGGCAGGCCTAAACCCCCCCTTTCAAAGGGAGTGAAAAGAAAACCTGCCCGGACAGGATGACGCTGAGTAGAACTTCCCCACACACAATTAACAATGGAACTGCGAACTTTGCTCAGCATTTTTGCAGGTGGTAAAGTGAATAGGCACTTTGCAGACAACAATGATAGAATATGAGTCTGCACAAACCGCACCTTGACAAGCATGGACGTGGAAAAACAAAAATTCCTGTCAAGGCGGGCAACACACTTATCCACCACTTGCTGCCAATGGATTAAGTCCATGTCCGGTAGAAATGAAAAAATAAAACCAAGCACTGTGATCTGACCACACCATGTTATTGGGAATGACTTCAGCTTGTCGACTGTCCACTTCCCAATCGCAATTCCCTTTGACTTGACGAGGTTGATAGTACTCCCCGTCGAAGTACTGAAGAGATCGAAGGTTTTTTTGTAAATACTCAGGGAATATGAGTCCGAAGCAAACAACACGACGTCGTCTGCATATGCTAAGGTCCGGATGTTAATGGATGCAGCTGGTAACTCATATCCCCGAACCTCCGGGTGGCGGTTCAAGAATTGCAGTAATGGCTCCAAATAAAAGATATACAGGAGAG
This sequence comes from Rhysida immarginata, assembly GCA_023313115.1. Taxonomy (NCBI): domain Eukaryota; kingdom Metazoa; phylum Arthropoda; class Chilopoda; order Scolopendromorpha; family Scolopendridae; genus Rhysida; species Rhysida immarginata. Next base: position 188,932 of record JAHWFO010111393.1, on the reverse strand, counting down.
GCGATAGAGGACATCCCTGCTTGACTTCTTTTAAGAGTTCGAAGGTAGACGAGGTGGAGCCATTGACCGCCACACATAATGTGGCCGATGCATACAGTGCGGAAATAATCACAGCAAAAGACCGAAGATGAAGCTGGTGAAACACTTGGAATAGAAATTCGTGATTCACCTTGTCAAATGCTTTTTCCTGGTCGAGACTTAACACTGCAAGAGTTTGTTGACGAACTTGCGCTTCTTCCATTACACACCGAAGAGTAATAAGATTGTCTGTCATCCTGCGTGATGGTATTGAGCAGGATTGACCAGGAACGAAAAACTCGTCGGCGTTGAGCCTTAGTCGTTGCTGAAATACCCCAGTGAAGATTTTATAGTCAGTGTTCAGCAATGTTATCGGTCTCCACTGGGTTACGAGTTTTGGATCTGGACATTTGGGGAGCAAGATGATTTTCCCCACAGTAAATTTCGGTGTGATGGAAGACGGATCTTGAATAATGGAGTTAAAGACTCGCACCAGGAAAGGCCCAAGAAGTTCCCACGACGAATTAAAGAAAGAATATGGAATGCCGTCTAGGCCCGGGCTGGACTGTTGACGGCCGTCTGCCGAGAGAAACTTCTTGACCTCATCTTCGGTGAAGGGACGTGTTATAAACGAATCTGATTCCACAGAAAAAGGTCTCAATGCCTCTATCCACTGCTTCGTGGTGTCTGACGGAATGATTGGATGGCTAAAAAATGATGAAAAGTGAGAGTGAAATGCTGATAAGATGTCGGCATCAGATTCCACTTCCTCACCCTCCACCATTAAACGATGACAGTGTTTAATGTTAGCCCGACGCCTCTCCTCAGCGAAGGCTGCTGATGACATGTGCCTGACATCAGCTGCCCAGGTAAGCTTGGCCCTGAGTGCTGCGCCGACGGCTTTCCGGATCATTAGAGCGTTTATTTCACTCTTCACCTGTTGAATTTCAGCCTGAAACTCCTCCTTAGGGGTGGAACAACGGAGGAGTCGCAGTATTTCTTGTAGCATGAGGAGGTAACGATGGCGACGTCTGGCTGCATCCAATCCAATCTTCCGGAAAAATTTTTTGATTTTAGTTTTTAAGTTCAACCACGATTCAAGCGTAGGAGGCACATTGTGGAGATGTTTTTCCACAAACTGAACGAATATTCCCCGGTACTCTTCATTGTCGAGCAGAGAAACGTTTAAAAACCAGTTCTTATTGGTGACTTGATCTGCAGCAATTGCCGGAGAAACAAATGGAGGATCCCAAGACCACAAGATGGCACTATGATCGGAAAATGCACAAGGAATGACCTCCATTGTTCCAGCTGCACCAGCAAACACATTGTCGACCAAAAAAAGATCAAGTCGCGATGCCACAGTGGGTCCTCGATGAAATGTGAACCCACTGAGATCACCACGAGAATTAACAGGCCATAGATCGAACAATGCATTTTGATGGCATAGGCGATGCACATATCCAGACGAAAAGATGTTGTCTTCGTCTGGATGACAGTTAAAATCACCAGCAATCACTACAGGAAATGATGAACACAGATATACTTGTAGGTCGTTGAAAAAGTCACGTTTCTCTGCACTCGTGCACGGAGCATACACATTAAGCAATCGGAATTGAAATTTAGAAGATGTAATGTCTAAAGATATTACCCTGCACTCGCTGTCGCACAAATAATTCGACACCTGAATGGAGGGGTTGAAGATGATAGTTGCAACCCCTTGCCCAAACGGTGACGAAGAGTTAATAAAAAATTGTCCTCGAGGAAATTGTCTGCGAAGGCCGGGTAGATCGTACCATACTTGTGAAGGATCAAGTTTAACTTCTTGAAGCACAAGTATGTCCGGCCTGTACAGGGCAATAAACGTCGATAAAACCGATTGCTTAAAAGACGAACCCAGGGAACGCACGTTCAGTGAGATGACCTTCATTGTGGAATCACGTTGCTGGCTCTTGACACTTCTCCGAAGGAGACTGGAGCTTTACAGATGATGGTGGAGGCTCCTTCGACTTCCGCCTCGGAGATCGGAACGAGGAAGAAGAAGAAGTGCTGCGATGATGGCTCTCGCGGCTGTCTCGCTCGGTAGAAGAAGAAGCAGCAACGCCGTCCCTTCTGCTGTGATGCCATCTGGTTCTGTGCCTGCGAAATTTGGAAGCCGTCGCAGGCACGTCCCGCTGTATTGAAGCTGATGACCTTAAATTCCCAGCTGATGATGACACCGAAGCAGACGTAGGCGCACAGGCGATCCGTAATGGCTGCGAAGTCGATGTCTTCGCAGGCGGAGGAAGGGCTGGAAAATCTTCCTCCGGGAAGATGGATTCGGATAGTCCTGATACGTCTACATCTTCTTCTGCAGAGCTCACCTCCTCAACCATCGAGATGTCGCTTGATGGCTCAGGGAAGGGGGCGCCATCTGGGATCTTCGATGGGGGAGGAGTGTGTGGTATATCCTCCCTCGGTTTATCCGATAGTGGCGCTGGAGGCGGTGGCATCTCCTTCCTAGATTCCGTAGGCGGCGGAGATGGCGTCGTACGCTGCCTTCGAGGTGGGCGCGAAGGCGTCGTAGCTCTGCTCGGCTCTGGTGACTTGGCCGGTGATGTCATCTTTGGAGATCGCTGGGGAGACATTCCTTTAGGCGAAGATGGAGCTGCTGGTGATGCAAGCGTCCTCTCCGGGCACTGATGGAACTTGTTGACTACTTTGTTGCAGTAGTCACACTTCTTCAGGAGAGGACAGTCTTTTCTAACGTGAGACGTCTTTTTGCAGTACCAGCAGCACTGCCTTTGACCCTTGTAAGACACGGAGACACGATCTCCGCGCATTACAACGTCGGTTGGAATGTCTCTATTCAAGTCCATGTAGACCACGATGTCCCCCGTCTTTTGAAGAGGAGAATCTGGGTGCTGAGGGTAGGTGATCCTATGCACTACACCGTAATCTGACATGTATCCCTTTAAATATTTTTCGGTCATCAGCGGCGATGCCCCCCGGATGAAAATAGGTAAATATCCGGGTTCGGCATAGCTCAGGTGGACGGTGGTCTGCCCAACCTTGATGGAACCAGCAGACACAATTCGGTCTGCCACATTACGTTGCCTACAGAGCATCCTCGACTCAGTCGGGGTAAGCTTCTGTAGGACCAGAACAGCGGGGTCGCCAGACGGAAGCACTGGAGATATACACGTTTTCGTGTATAGCTCCTTCATGAACATGCCAACGGCAAAGGGGCCGTCAGCAATCATATTCACCATGTTTTCCATGGTGAAATAAAAGAGTCACAAAAAGTTCGGGGGGGGGGGGGGTGAAACCTCCCCCGGGTGTCACCGGGGGGGAGGGTCACTCACCAACAAATGTCACTCACACACGCGTTGGATGATTAGTTGCTGTGTGAAATAATTTTAAAAAGTCAAAGTCTCACAAACACGAGGGCACTATTTGATTTCGCTGTCTAGTGGAAATCAGTATCTGATCTCGCCACACTCCGGGTCCGGTGGAGGCACATTCGCTCTTCCTTTACTGACCTATCTTCTTTTACTGACCTCCCTTCTGTGCTTTTTCTTGATTTTTTATAGCACTTTTTTTCTTCCTAATTTGCATATTAATGTTCTTACCCAATGGGCTTTCTTTATCTTCTTTCTCGAAACTTCGGTTGTGTCGACTCCAATTCTTGGGTGGCAGGCTTCTCTGCTTCTCCTTTTTTGCTTGGCGAGCAGCGCTCTTCACCTTCCTTCCCTTCGTACCCTAGTCGATTCGCCCCGATGCCTTTCTTCTTCTTTGCTCCCGTCAGAGGCTCTGACACGGTCGCTCATGCAACGAGCGTGTGTGCGAGCTGGTGGCGGGCACTTTGAACAATTCCTGTAATTTGGAGCCACGGGTTTAGTTGGCTGTATCGCGTAAATAAATCGTTTCCAGACAAAGTGCTATAGAACATTTTCGTCTTCTTTTGAGCTGAAGAATATGTCACTACATTTATTGTACATAATTTTGAAACACCCTGTATATCAAACAAATCGGAATGACGCGATAGAAGCGGATATAAATTACTATTTTCGCCAATTAAAAAATATATTTCCGCGAATGAACCATTTTGAAAATGGTTGAAAACCAAACAATGGAACGTGCTCTTATGGTACCCTTATGACACCCTCAAATGTTTTCAATGATAAGATATTGCATGTAATATATCCAACGACTAGCAATGATGTGTCATGAATGAATATAAGGTAAATTAATGATACTCGAAATTGGTTTCAAGGAACCTAGTTTAGTGTAACCATTATGGTTCATTGGAACTTTCAATGCTAAAATATGGCATGTTATATATCAAACAACTTGGAATGATATGTCATGAATGAATATAACGTAAAATTAATGATAGTCGAAATTGGTTCCAAGGAACCTAGTTTCGCGGAACCGTTTTGGTTCACTGGAACTTTCAATGATAAAATATGGCATGTAATATATCAAACGGCTTGGAATGATGTGTCATGAATGAATATAACGTAAAATTAATGATAATACAAATTGGTTCAAAGGTACGCCGTTAATGGATCATTATGGTCCATTAGAAACTTACAATATTAGAATTAGGGCGGTTTAAAATATGGTTCCGCAAATGGTTTAGTTTAACTTTTCGTTACTTGGTTATGTCATTCCTTAATGGCTTATTTATAGATAGTCCAGGGGGTGGGCATTGTGAAGGTCTCCAATTCAAAGTATTTCATGTTCAATTCTTTTCCGTATATAAATCACCAAAATATCTTCCGAAAATTGCCGTCGAATGCATTAAGAATGCTATCAGTACACACGAAGAGATTATTATAGCAGGAGAGTTGAATATTAATTTTAAGGACATATCAAAAAATGAAATATCAGACTATCATCTATCAGTCGGTCTGAGTCCACGTATTCAAGAATATACGACAAGACAGAATTCTGCAATAGACAATATATTCAGTAGTTTCCGTCTACAATCCAGTACCATACATACTTTTTTAGTTACCACAAAAATTTGGGTCAGATTTAAAAACAACAAACTTGGTAGATAACATGTTCATCGTACGGAACCCTCTCCACGCGAGTTCGACTCGCACTTATCCATTTATTTTTAAGTTAAATGTATTTTAGTTGTCTATTATCGACCTATAGAGCAATTCTTGTTTCATCAAGATAACGCTTATGGTTTGATCAGAAATTAGGGAAAGTCTATGAATTCGGAGAGAATAACGCTTTTATTATTAATAATAATAATAATAATTAATTAATAATTTTACCCATATCTTTTTATTTTTTCTAATATAAATTCAAACCTCATTGTTTACAACAAACAAAAAATCATGAAGGGAAATGTTTCTATTTGTTATGATTTTTGTGTAAAAGGAGAAAATGTGGATATGGTACATTGACCGTTATTCCCCCACGTGATGGTTATAGGCGATCAGAGTTTGGTTGCTCAAGCACGTTGAAGACTTCTTTGTTTTCATAAAGCATGTAAAGAAAAATTAATACTCAAACAATTTCTAAATGAATTTTAAATGAACAAAATTTGCTAGATAATAAATTTAACTGAACTAGAATGAAATAATTTTTAAATAATACAGGGCGAGTCAAACAGCCGGCGTGAGGAAAAAAAACGTCAAGTCCCAGGACAATAGGTTTTGCAACTATAGGTATATTCAACAATAGGTTTATTCAACAGTAGGTGTATTCAACAATAGGTGTGTTGTGAATGGTTTGCTTTTGTTGGCTTCTTTTTCGAAATCAAATAACAGTTGATTTCGTTTTCGGCTACAATGGGTTGATATACGGTTAGTGAACGAATCGAACTAGTTCGTTGGTATTATCAACAAGGAAATAACGTTGCAAACGTTAGACGGCAGTGGGTGGGAAATATCCAAATAGGCAACTACCTGCAAGAAGCAAAATCCAGGCATTGATCAGAAAATTCGAGACAGATGGAACGGTCAAGGATGCACACAAGGGACGAAGCGGCCGACCTCCAACAATAGTAACGCCAGAAACTTGCGCAGATATCCATTGCACGCTGATGGACGCTCCCTCTAGTACATCAACCCGCCAGTTAGGCCGACAGCACAATGCTTTCCGAACTTCAGTGATAAGATGTATTAAAAGAATAGGGTTCAGGTGCTACAGATCCCGACTTACCCACCGCATGAAGGAAACTGACATGGCCGCCGTCTAGAGTTCTGTGGTTGGTTGTATGACATTCTGAATGAAGAACCAAACGTTGTATGACCGCATTTTATGGACTGACGAAGCTACAAACTTCAATTCCATAAAAGTTGGGACAATATGAAAAATGCAAATAGAACATGATTGACTAAATATATATTAGCATAATTAAAAATAATAAATGCGTTTGAAGTGACTGAAGTAAAATATGTACAATTTATAAATGGCTATCTCTTTTTTGGTCGTATAGAATTTTTTAATGAAATTGCCATTGGCAACATGACTTCATAATAGTTGGGACGGAAGGAAAAGACCACACTGAAGGCCATAGAAGTGACATGAATATTCTCGAAACTTCTGGAGAAAATTGCATATAACTTTTCCCTTTTTAAATGCAAACTTCAATATACGGCCAGTCATTTACACGACAACGTGGGTCGAGGCAAGACAGTGGGTCAACATAAGCACAATAGAACAAGCTATCGATTTAGAAGCAACGTATCTCAGCGTGAAACAGCCAGGAATCTTGGATTTCCGTCATCTACAGTTCATAATATTACTAATAGGTACAGGACAAGCGGAAATAACACAGTCTGTAAAGGGCAAGGACGAAAATGTTGGGGTTTCAGACGTCACTGCACTAAAAATAGACATTCAATAGTGAAGAAATTGCGAAATGGGCTCGAGGATTCTATCAAAAACCTTTATCGTTGAATACTGTTCACTACTTCATCACAAAATGTAAGTTGAAGCTCTATAATGCAAAACGAGAGCTGCTCATAAACACACTGCGGAAACATAGGCACCTGGCTTGGGCACACACCCATCGGAAATGAACTGAAGGCTAGTGCAACATGTTTTGTGGTCCGATGAATCTACATTTACGGTTGTTGTTGGCGAAAATCGTCGATGTGTACTTAGGACCAGGAAAAGGACAATCCTGCCTGTTACGAGTTACAATCCTCAAGCAAGCTTCAGTAATAGCCTGAGCTACACGAGTGCCAATTGATTGGGAAACTTGCTCTTCTGCAACGGCAACGTTAATGCAAAAGCACATATTGGAATTTCAGAAGAACATATGTTCCTTCTGGGTGACGTTTTTTTGGAACCCGTCCCTTTCTATTTCAAGAAGATAATGCTAAACCCCACAACGCTCCCATTACAGGACAGTGGCTATACAATAGACGAATTCGGGTGTTAAATTGGCCTGCCTGCAGTCCCGATTTGTCCCCAATAGAGATTATATGACGAATTATTAAGAGGAAGTTACGCCAACGACGACCCCGAAGAGCTTAACAGCTGAATTTTCGTAACTTTCCCATTGCAATAGTACAGAAATTGGTACAAAGCGTGATCAGAAGGATGGGAGATGTCAGCCAATGGTAATTCACCCACTGTCCCAACATTTTTGGAATGTGTTGCAACCACCAGTTTGCAAAAAACCTAAATTTTATTACTATTAATTACATTTTTGGTTCCGAAATGTTTAATATCTACCCAATAAGCTATCTTCTTTTGAAATAAAATAAATTAATACGTCAGTGTATCAATATTTTGGCTGCATCGCATGCTTCAATCCTGTCCCAACTTTTATGGAATTGAGGTTTGTAAATTTCACCTGAACGGATTAGTGAACAGGCATAATTGCGTCTACTGGTCGGACGAAAATCGTCATAGCACAATGGAGAAGGGCTTACGGAGTCCAGGTGTTAACGTTTGGGCGGGAATATGGTCTGGTGGGATAATTGGGCCCTTTTTCTTCGAGGGGAGTTTAACTGCAGTTGGATATCACAGGCTGTTACGGGTAAAGATCATTACAGCAATTCAAGCGCAATGTCCAATGGACATCATTTTTCAAAAAGTTGGTGCTCCGTGCCACTATGGTAGAGTAGTCCGTAATTTTCTCGGCACCCTGTTTTCCGAGAGCTGGATAGGTCATGGTGGGCCTGGGGCATGGCCTCCACGCTCTTGCGATATCACACCTATGGACTTTGCAGTCCGTGATGTGGTCTATACGGAACCCCCACACGACATCGAAGTCGTTAAAGTACTGGTCGAAGAGACATTCTCTACATTTATCCACCACTCTGCGCTAAACGCTGAGCTTCGCGCAGCGCTGTGTTTTGATGAAAATGGTGAACAATTCGAACATTTATTTTAGGATGACGTCATGCCTAACACCTCGCATTTGCGTAATACTCATTGAATAAACCTATTGTTGAATACACCTATTGTTGAATGAACTTATTGTTCCAAAACTTATTGTCCTGGGACTTAGTTTTTTTCTTACGCCGATTTTTTTGGACTCATCGTGTATATACAGTACAATTCAGAAACGAAAACCTTCTCCAGGTGGGGAATGTGCAATGAAGAATTCACTAGGAATTCACCCTGAAAACGTGTTGCACACAAACTCTGCTGCTCTATTTTAACTAGACCTTCTAGAGCAGAGATAAATTCTGCGAGTAAACATTAGATACATCATAGTAGGGTTTATGGTAATAAACATTTCATATGCAAGTCACTTCCTATACTTATAGTTTAAAGAAGTTGATTTTTTAGAAGGAATCTCTCCAGCCAAACAGATATTACCAAAGATGCGACTCACTCGCTAGTAATTCCTCAAACAGTGATGAGGAAGCAGCCGGTGCTGGAGTGTCTCTAGTACAAAGCAGTTGCGAGATACTTTGGCAATCAGCAATACCCACTGACCGTCATTATCTTGTTCTACCCTGTATAAGTGAGTGCATTAGATTAAATGTGAAACCATAAGATCAGAATAGACTTATATGTAGGAAGTAGATAAATTATAAAAATTACAAAAAGCTCTAGGGTCCAACGGTTTATGTATCCAAACAACCTATTAGTAGTATTTGACCATGAGATATTTTCTATTGCATACAATTGTTGCAACATAGCTGTCATTTGTTGAGTTGATAAATTGTACTTCTGTCCTTTAGGGTTTATGTTGTTAAATTTAAACGCCATGTGGAATAATAATTGAATACTAAAATTCATATCATCCAGTTGATACGCTTATCTCAGTGACGATTGGTCCAGTTTTGAAAATTTCGCCTTATTATTGAATCTACTCTATGAAAATATATACGTCTTCTATTGATGTAGAGGCAGCCATTTAAGGAGAAATTGAATATCGTTTTTCAATAATCATGATTTTTCGATAGTAAATTTTTGATTTTATGTGTACTATTAAACTGTTTTGGTTCCATTTTACTGTAACTCGCCATTTTCGAGATATGGCATTTTTAGGAAATTAGAATTTTGGCGAATATCTCCAGAACTATTGGCCCCACAGTAATTTGAATGCGATATTCGTAATCAGCGATGAAAGACGCATTCATTTCATATATCGTCAGTCTCGCGGCTGAAAAAAAGTGCGGACAGACAGAAATATAGAATTCATTGAATTTAAAGAATATGTGTTTATTAGAAAAGCACATTAATAAATAAAATGCCTTAATCAATAAATTTTTATTTATAAAATCCAGTTATAACATGAAACAGCCATTTAGATAATATTTAATGGAAAAATAGGTGTCTTCTGTTATTATGCTTTATGTGAATTCCATGAAATAAATATGAATTAATATGAACAAATTAATCGATCCTGAAGGCCGACAATACTGTTGTCGATGGACCGGAGAATACTGCAGAGGGAACTTAGGTAAAGTAGGGCGTGTCCTATGCATGCACACAGAAAAGACTGGGTACCACTCTTCATTAAGGACTATGTATAGCCGCTTATAAACTCCCAAAGTCCCAATTACATAAAAATATGCAATTCATCGCCTTCAATGGAAGGAGCGAAGAAAATAGATACCAGATCAATGGTGACGTTTATTATGGACTTGTGTGGAGAATGCACACTTTTTCAGAGTGGATGTACGTGTATGGGTTTGGCAGTTACCCTGATAATGTCTGTAACCGAAGTACATTGCTCACCGTAAAGCAGTGAATTAGTAGCGTTCTGCTATGGTAGCGTTCATCTCTGCGACTAGGTGTACTCATTACAACATGATTTCTGAACTGTTTAGAGCTATTCTCGGTAAATCATTTCTCCCACGTCTACTAAATTCCTTCACTTATTGAGGTAAAGAAAATTTTGTTGTTCTACTTCCATATCGTGTCCAGTCACTTTTGCCCACAATGTACAACCCCTGGCAAAAATTATTCGAACCCAGCATGCAAAATGTAATCAAAACATTTACATTTTAGTTAATGATCATGTGTAATCCTGATACTACAGACAGAATTCAATTACATGGTTTTATTACTTAATCATTTCTTAATGCAAATAAAAAAAATTGGATCTTTTGAATGAAATTTAATGCTTTAAACAAAATTATCAAGATATCCCCACTGAGGAAAAAATTATTAGAACACTCCTAAGTTAGGAAAAAAATATTCGAACACAATGAATAAGTTATGGAAAACATCAGTGGTAATAAACATCAGTATTGTGTTGAACCTCCTTTAGCATGTATTACTGCTTTAATACGCTTTGGCATAGTTTGAACCAAAATCTCTGCAATAATTAGAACTAATTTTACCCCAACTGTTACGAATTGCAGCTTTAAGTTCTTCTTTGTTTGTAGGGTTTTTTTATTTACCAATTTTTTTTCAATTTCCACCACACGTTTTATACTGCTGACACGTCTGGACTTTGTGCTGGCCATGGGAGTCTTTTAACCTCCTCAGTCTTTGTGTCCTCATTTGAGGACATCAGTTTTCAAACGATTGTGAAAGGTCTATTAGAATTAAGCCATTAAAACCTTATGTCTCTGACTGAGGACATCTTGTAGTTTTAATTTCTGCCACTAGATGTCAGATGCAAGAAGAAACGGCGGGAAAATTTTGATGTCAAAATGGCTTCACGAAAAAATACACGTTGGTCTTCACGAGGTGAGTAATTTTACTTTGAATTCTTCAAAATATCTTGATTATAAATAATTTGTCTATTGGATGTTGAACAACAGTGTTATATAGACATACCTATGTGCTAAATATTTCTTTATTAATTATAGCTATCTATTATGGTCACTTTGAAAATTGAGTCCTCAAATGGGGACATCAGGGTTTAGCTTTGGCATTATGTGCATATGATGTGAAAATAGGATGAATGTTGTATTACTGTATATGAATGAAAATAGAACGTATACAACAAATTTTTTAATTTCCCTTTAGGCAAACTAACTGGGGGGCTGTGCTTAATAAGGAAATAATTTTTGTACATAACTGAGGGGGGTGGTGCTCGTCCCAGTACCCATCCTCTTACAAACTTATACTATTCCCTTACTGTATTTATCAAAGTTTACTTATGAATGTAAAAAATAATGCATATATCAAATATTATAAATATATTTTATGAAAATTGTTTTTTATAAATCATTTGATTAATTTTTTTATTTAGGCCTAGATGAAGAGGACATGTATAGAATATTGAAGGACGATGCAAGTGATTTATCAGATGTATCAGATGAATCAGAAGATGAGTTTGTTCCTCTCAATAATTCAGATTTATCAAATTCTGAAAGTGATACAGATGAACCTGCACCAAACATCACCAATGCATCATCAATTCAAGAAAGACGTGAAATCTGGCAAAAAAAATTGTACTTATTTCTACAAACAGTGCATAAATCTGTTTTCTATAAAGCATTTTGTGTTAGCAAAAATCATATTTGTTAATTACTGGCTATTTCTCTAGATTTCAGAATCGCTTGGATCCAATGACTGATTCAGCAGTGAATCCTGGAGCTGATGAAAATGAAAATTCAAAACTTCCATCTGAATATTTTGCATCATTCTTTGATGATGTGTTTTGGGAGATGGTAGCGACAGAAACAAACGTGTATGGTCTGCAGTGTAGTGGAAAGATTCTAAGCACTTCAGCAGATGAAATGAAGCAACTTGCAGGCATACATATTCTTATGGGATGTCTAAAGTATCCACAAGTTCGTTTATACTGGAGAGCTAACACTAGAGTTAATTTAATGGCAGACTACATGGCAAGAGACAGATTTTTCGATCTTCGGAATCACTTACATTTTACAAACAATCTAGATCATGTTGCAGAAGATCCTGATCGTCTATGGAAAGTAAGGCCACTGCTAGAAAGGGTCCGAAATGCATGTCTCTTACATCCTAGAGAAAAATTTAGTTCAATTGATGAGCAAATGATTCCATTTTCGGGACAATGTGTTGCTAGGCAATACATTCCATCAAAGCCCAATCCTGTAGGAATAAAAAATTTTGTGCTGTGTGCTGTGGATGAACTACCACTTGATTTCAAAGTTTATATGGGAAAGACCACATTTAGTGAAGAATCAGTGAAGGAATTTGGAGCAGGTGGTGCAGCAGTGAGAGCACTGACTGAAAAAATACCCAAGAATGAAGGTTATCAAATATTCTGTGACAGGTTTTTTAGTGGCTTTAGGATAATTGATTATCTTAGTAATATAGGCATCTACTACACAGGAACAATAATGGCGAACAGAATTCAAGGGCTAAGTAAAAAACTGAAGCAAGATAAGGATATGAACAGAGGAGAGTATGAAGAATGGGTCCGAAATGATGGTGTTGTAACAGTCCTAAAGTGGAAAGACAGTAGATCTGTATTGCTTGCTTCATCTGTTTGGGGTAGTGCACCACATGATCAAATCAAAAGATGGTGCAAAAAGACTAAAAAATATGTAGATGTTGAAAGGCCATTAACTGTTAAGCTGTACAACCAAAATATGGGCGGGGTAGATCTTCTAGACCGTTATATATCATACTACAGAATCTACATCAGAACACGAAAGTGGACAGTTAGAGTTTATGCTCATCTTTTGGATTTTGCTTGTGTTTCATCTTGGATTTTGTACATTCGTGATGCCAAGAAATTTGGCAAACAGAAAAAAGAACAGCTGTCTCTATTTGAGTTCAGAATGGCTTTGGGAAACGCTCTGATCCAAGCTCCAAATTACAACGAAAGCAGATGTCGTCAACCAGGACAGCCAAGTTTGCAGGAGTTACCTGTAGAGCAAGCTGCTAAAAGAAGAAAAGTAAATCCCATTCCACAAGGTGAGTTGCGCTATGATGGGCGTGTTCATTAGCCTGAACATGTGTCTGCCAAAAATCCTCAGAGATGTCGACGAGAACATTGTAAAGGAAAAACACGTGTGAGGTGTAAGAAATGTGATGTTTTCCTATGTTTACAAAATAACAATTGTTTTGAGTTATTTCATTTTAAGAAATAAACATTTTTTTCAAATTATATACAGGTGTAAAGCATTTTTTATGATTTTGGTACACATGCTGTTTTGGTCAGTAAATAATATGCTAAAACCTGATGTCCCCATTCGAGGACATGATATTTAGTACTAATAAAACTATTATAAAAATAAATTAAATTTTTTTTGGAGTTACTTAGGACAATAGAGTTAAGCTTTTTAGGTCAAAAAATTTTTTCTACAGCTCTTTAATCATGGGGACTGAGGAGGTTAATGTCCTCGTTTTGTAGGCAAGTATTGATTTTTGCAGTGCGGTGACAAGATGCATTATCGTCTTGAAAAATGATCTGCTAATCTCCGAATTGATCTTCCATATATGGAATTAGGAAATTATCTAACACTTCTTCATAAACTTCTCCATTCACTTTTCCACGTGTTATTGCTAGTTTTCCCAGTCCTTTCGACGACATACATCCCCAAACCATGAAATAAGATGGAAATTTTTGACCTTCTCTTAAACATGGTCATGAAACTTTTCTTCACTCCGTCTCCAAACAAAAATACCGTTATCATCTCCACAACCAAGATTAATACAGCGTTCTTCCGAAAATATCAACTTACTCCAGTCGTCTTCAGTCCATGTTTTGTGCTGTTTCGCCCACTGTAAGCGTACTTGTCTGTGACCTTTTGTAAGTTGGGGCTTAATTTTCGCTTTGCAGAACTTGTATCCCATTTCATGCTGTTCTGTCACTCACACGCACGTTATACTTTTTCCATTGCTTATTCAGTTCCTTGGATGTACAGCTTCTGTTTTTCTTGCAAATTTCCGTGAGTAACCGATCCTGGCGCTTGCTTGTACACCGTTGTCGACCTCTTCCAGTGCGATTTAATACCGTACCAATCTCTCGAAACTTCTTCCACACGTAGTTAACAATTGATACAGTACATCCAACACAGTTGACAACGTCTCGTTGCGTTTTTCCTTCTTTTAACAAGCGGATTATTTGGTTTTTGGCGTCATTGCACAGTCCTTTTCCACGAGCCATTTCTTGATGGAAAATCAGCGAAATCATTCCACGGTAATTGTGGAAAACCAGCGAAATTATTTAAACTAATGTCACAATTTAGCAGTAGAGTAAACCAATAGAAAAATTTCAAACGTAATCTGTTTCGCTGAATTGTCAAGTGTTCGAATATTTTTTTCCTAGCCTTGGATTGTTCTAATAATTTTTTCCTCAGTGGGGGTAAATTGCTAATTTTTTAAAGCATTAATTTTTATTCAAATGATTCAATTTTTCTAATTTGCATTAAGAAATGAGTAAATAATAAAACTATGTAATTGTATTCTGCCTGAAGTATCAGGATTATACATAATCATTAAATAAAATGTTTTGATTACATTTTGCATGCTGTGTTCGAATAATTTCTGCCAGGGGTTGTATAATAATTTAATATTAGTCACACAGTGAGTATACATTGCCATTTTCTTTATATTATTGAGACTATAGTTCAATTTTTATGAAGCAAGCAATTATACGTATTTAGATATTTGAGCATTTTCTGTTAATTCTTATGAAGCGCCTTGATATATTGCATAAAGGGTATTGCCGATTTTTCTCAATTCCATGCGCTGATAGAGTTCTTGATTCTAATTTACGAGAAGTTAATGTAGTTTTAAATTCTGATTTATGTAATGGCCATTTATTTTGCTTTAACATCACCCTCGACAGTAAAAAGCTAAGAATGGAATTTTCAAGTAATAGGAGTTTTGCTTGAAACTCTTAGGAATTAAGAAAAGGAATTATATTTTGAGTTTTTTTTTTCCTTTTTTTTAAACTGCAGTACGTGATAAAAATTAAATTTAGTTTTAATGGAAAATTTTATTCGCAATTAATCCTCACTCTTTTATTTCTTCCTTTAATTGGCCGTTTCTTTATCGAGCCATTTTACGAAGAGTTAATTACAAGAATAAAACGTATTTTATATTCAATGGAGTTTTCGGCGCGAGACGAGCCCGGATTGTTTTGATTCCGTGGATCCCAAAAGACAAACACGCCAACCTCTCCACCTACACGCAGAGATAGAAAGAGAAAGGAAGTGATTCATTTCATTCCTTCAAGTTTCGCATTTTAATTAAACTTTAAATTCGGCAACAGCCAAGTGGCGTGTATTCGGAAGTGGGGCGTTTGTCTTCCCACACCCGAGGGTTAATAAGGTCACGACCCTTTTCGCGGCAGCGAGCGTTTCGCGGTTCCGCGTTGTTTATGGGCCGTCGAAAACCGGTGAAGAGCAGTTTTGGTTTCTGAAGACGTTTATTTTGCACGTGGGATTCCGGCTGTTTGTAAAGAAACCGATAATGCTCCTTTAAACGTGAACATATGTTAAAATTTTTTTGATTTTAAATTGCTACAATAAGTTAAATCAAAATACATGACAGTGTGTTTAGAATTCGGATCCACATAAGATCAGAATAACTTACATTTGTCAAATTTAGTGTATCGAATCTACATGTATTTTTGGGTGTGTTTTCACGAAAATTTACCGACAACATCTAACTGGAAACCGGAAGCTTAATTATTGCAAAACTTAATTGTTGTGAAGGAACGATTCAAGTCAATTGATAAATTATATTATTGTTCAAAGTCATCGCAAAACAAGGTAAGAACAGATAAAACGTCGCAAAAAAATGAAACAAGAACAAATTAACTTATTTTAATTTCTTCTGCACGGGACAATTTAGTATTGGGTACGCATTTTGAATTTAATTATGTGATTTTGCATTTTATTTTTGTTTGCAAAAGAGGATCGTAAAACCCAATACTAGAATACAATTTTAGGTGTCACGTACATTGGTAGAGTAATTATGGCAAGAGACAGTAAACGATAAACGACAAAGATTTTTATTTCTGACGTAAATTAATGATCGGTAAAATTTTAGCAAATAAACAACAGTCACTTAAGTAAGTAATGTTCATAAAGTCATCGGCAGTGGAAGTCTTGTCTAGTTGAGTTAGTCCGGTTATATAAGGTAAGTAATGAGCTTACTGCTCGCAAAGTCAAGAATAAGTCGCCTAAAAAAATTATAAGCTGCTCCACTGAAAAGACTTAGGACGTCCGTACAGGAGATTCGTAGTAAACGACGTCTTCGGCGAAGTACACCGTATCTGAAGGCCGAAGCAGACAGACGAGTCGCTTGAAGAAGCACTGCCCAAGAGGACTACCCCACGGGATGTGAAGGCAATCCCCTTGCAAGTAGGCGGAATACCAATAAATGAAGAAAATAGCGCACTCGCAATTACGTCGATCGGCACTAGAAGAAATAATGCTGGAGCACTTATATCAAATCACACATTCACTTCAAACTCGGGCACTGATATGAAGCAACTAAGGAGCTACAGACCATTGTGAAAAAATATATAAACCACTCAGATTTAAGATTGCTGAACACACACAATCCGGCTTATGAAATGAAGCACTAGACACCAAAGCCGGATACAGGCCTTTTCCTTTTTAAACCATTAACAGTTAGGTTACACTCACCTCGACGGCCACTTAATCACTCAATTATTTTCAAAGAATAAATCATTAGATGATCACTGAGGGTTTTAATGGTACGCCT